>BQNB010054664.1:2152-39448 GCA_026074375.1 Tanacetum coccineum | reverse complement strand
TCAAAGAAGCAGGTAACACTGATCTTACCCTTTATTCTCTTATATTACCTGTTGATGCAAAATGATGACTAAGATCTCCTTTGTATTTTGATGATGAAAATATATATTAGGAGACACTTAAAATCATTATCGAAAGCTTGAAAGATGGGAACACGCCTTATATATGCGTTAGAAGAAAATCAAGTGAAGAAACAAAACCAAAAGAAGAAATCAAGTTTATATGATGACCTTAGAGGATGATTTAATATTTTGGTCATAACTTCTTCATCCGGCCTCCGTTTTAGTTGATTCAAAAGGCCACAGAAAGAGAAAAAGAAGATCTACAACTTGAGTAAGGAATCAACATATGAGTCCTGGCATGTTGGCCATGCGCTGACACGTGGACAACACGCCACTCATGACTTCCATTTCTTTAGAAGTTGTTTTGTCGGCTTTCCTCTTACCCAACACATGTGGAAACTTCAATAAAGGTATGTACATGATATTTTAGTATTTGGGAACACTCCAAATGAGGTTTAGACTTAGAGGGGAGCAAAAAAATCCTCTTGTTTTTCCATAAAACGCCAACTCAATTCTTTTATCAAACGCCTCTAGCCAAGGCCGAAACTTCTTTCTAGACCTAGTATGATCATGTTTTCAACATACCAACAAACAAAAGTATTCATTTGACCTTAATCCAAATTTACAATGATCTTAATCATGTAACAGACATTACTCCTGTTTTGGTCAAACTAAGTCAAAGGCCACTTTGCGTAAATGCATCATTTCTTGTCATGGGATATGCTTTACTTTTTATGCAAAGCACCCTTATCTTATTTGCATCAAAATGATTAATGATCAAATCCATTGTTTCTCAGATTTACAATTAATCCTAATAATGTAACGGGTTTGACTCCCTTATTGGTCAAACTAAGTCAAAGGTTACTTTGCGTAAACGCATCCTTTCCTGATTTGGGATATGCTTTACTTACAATGGAAAGCACTTAGCTTGTTTGCATGAAGATGATTAGTGATCAAGTTCAATGTTGATTATAATGGATTAAAGTCTAAATGACTAATTAAGTTTGTGGCATTTGGAAGTTAATCATACTTTGACTTTTCTCACTTCCTTACTTATAAATGTTTTTACCAACTCACGTGTACAAGTTCTCACATTCTTTATACACTCCTACAAACCATTCTTCCTAATCACTTGTTAACCATTCTTACCCAACAAGTGATTTTACCCTTCCACACACACTCCAAACACATTATTCCTAAACAATCCCATAATCACCTTTGCCCACTCTTTTCTTTCTTATTGGCAAAGTGATTATTAACCCAAATCAATCCTTTGATTTCATCTTAAACATCATCACTTTCTTACTTATCTTCCTAACACTATTCAAGCATAAACATCATTCCTCACTTAAACTTTCACCTAATAAACCTTAAACCTTATCCTTCATATGCCAACTCACATTCCCTTACACAATGTACTTCTCATGTACTTGTTGTACTTCAATGTCCTCTATATTCCTATCCAATATCTTCTATATCTTATCAAAACATTCTCCACCATATATCCAATATTCTTATTCTTCCCCAATGAATTCAAATTACACATATGCTTCATCTCAACTATTGATCAAGCCATGTCACCAATCTAAGTTCACACACTTTTCTCTCAAACCTTGGATTGCTTCACAAACTAACACAACAAATACAATTTCACCTCTAATCCAAACTCCCTCATTGTATTCTCAACCATTGGATTGATGCTTCATCTCAAACAAACACAACCTCTCTCACAAACACTCTCTTCTTACTCACATAACAAACACAACCTTCTTATCACCCTTGATCTTGACAAATCATATATCCTACTCACCTATCTTCTTCACATCTTCACCCTCTATTTCAAACAAGACCAAGAGGATTATTTCTATCACATCATGTCACATCATGACAACTCACACATAACTCATCCTCCCTTATCCAACATGTGTGTAAATGAATTTGAAATTTAAATTTCAAATTCTTTCTCCTTCTTTCTCACCAAGCAAGGAATATTCTAAGAATATTCTCTTGGTTCCTAACTAGCCCTTTATATCTTTAGTTGGATCCCAACTAGGCTAGTTACATTTTTGAGGAATACCCAAAATACCCCTTCCGATAATTCTTTTCTATCTTTACTTTATCAGATAAGCAAAACGCTTCTAATACTTCATAAACGTTTTATCAAATGGCTATTTGAGTTGGTTGACCTTAAGCATAAGAATGATTGAAAGGTCATAGTGTGAAGTGCAATTGGGAGTTTAACAAGTGCGGGTATTTAAAATGATAAAGTCCCAAGGAAAAACAATTACAAGATTCTGACGCGATGGCCACGCTCTGACGCGTGGGCAGCGCGCCAGGGTCGAATTGTTTTTCCCAAATTAGGATTTTTGGCCTATAAATACCCACCCTCGGCCTTTGTATTCCTCACCTCTTGCAAACATTCTTTCCTCTCTATTCTCTTCTCTAATCCTTTAAGTCTAAACATCAAAGTGTTATAATATTATCATCTTATCATTCTATTAAAGTGAACACATCTTCGCAAGAGAGCCACACAAGTACCTAATCCATACTTGTGTGTTTTGTTGAGGGTCTTCTTTCTCATACCCTTTTTATTAGACTCGAGTCTCTAGGTTAGGTTAGGACTTGGTTCATCCATTTATTTTTTAATCAATCGAGTTGTAAGGGAAGTCTTGTATCCGTTGGATCAAGCCTAGATCATTAGGGATCTAGTTGAGGTTTGTTAAGCTTCCAAGAGGAAGGCTTCTAAAGTTATAGGTTAAGTCGAATCACGGGTTCTTAGGGGTGGATTTCGAGGGAAGAATACCGTAGGTAGTAACTCTTATGTGTTAGCGTCGAGCTTTGTTGAAAGTTGGCGGAGTTAAATTGTAATACAGTTTATAGTCCACCATAAGGATTATACTAGGAATAGTATAGGTGTCGTGGATTCAGAACTGGACGTACGAAAGGACTAAACCCTCCTTCCCGAACCAGTGTATATCGTGGTGTCTCTTCTTCTCTTTATTTACTTATTGTTCTCATTGCAAAGTAGATTAGCACACCAATCGGCTCTTTCAAGACTTGAAGTTTTATAAACTTCAAAGAAGTCAAGAAAACCGTATTCAACCCCCCCCCCCCCCTCTATGGTTCTACATTACCCATTCATAATTGTTGCTTCATTACAAGTTCAGCTAAAGCAGGCAACGAGTAGCCGCTGAACATATGTTGACATCAGAGTTAGCCACCTAAAGATTGGATCATATTTCCACTTGCCACCGGCATGAGAGACCAGGTAACATATCTGCCAAAATCTATCATTAAATGGCGATGATGGATATGAGCAGTCTATGACTAGGCATGCCTACCTGTTTGGTATGCGGTCGTGATAGACATCCACGCGATGCTCCTAACTGAGCTAAATGGTTTCACGAGCTGATGAAACCGATGTTATGACCTTTAGGCTTATACTTTTAGGTCCGGGACACTAGAGGAAAATACTCTACTCTATCGAGCATTCCTAGCGTCGGTGTTAGAAGCCAACAACACCCGTTTGGTAATCGAAATTCCAATCGTTTCGTTGTAGGCTTCTTACTCGGCGCTAGGAATGATTTCGCGAGTGTTCTTGGGGTTTTGGTACTTTCACGTGTGCTCAGCTGTACAAGCTGTTGTATATTCCCACACGCGTGACAGTCGCAAAATCCTAAGCGTATATTTGGATATGACGTTGGTTTCGATACATGTTGAGATTCCCTTTGTGAAATGGCACATCCCATCGCCAATCTTTCTTCAAAATATTCAATTCTACTAAACATCCCTAGCGTCCATGTCAGAAGTCAACGAAATTCGTTTGGTAAATGAAACTGCATCCGGATGGTTGTTGGCTTCTGGCTGGTCGCTAGGGATGTTTTTTAGAGTCTGCTAAGGGTTTTATTACCTTCACGCGTGCTCAGTCTGTAGAAAAAAGTCTACATTTCGACGTGCGTGACACTCACAAAATCCTTAGCACATATTTAAATATGCTACACTAATAAACATCTCATACTTAAAAAGGACTGCAAGGGCTTATTTACATGTGATTATTTATCTTTTCGTGTAAGTTCATATACTTTTCGTAATTGCATTTCACCTTTTCTCTGATAACTTATGAAAATATATTTGTTGTCAATAGCGGCAGGTTTTGTGCGTGGTACTTATTACGAAAGCTTCGTTCACATTTCGACACAAATTGCTTATGTTGTTGCAAAAGAGGAATGACGTATATTTAAATTAGTTTACTTTCTGTTTTGTAGTAACACCAAGTAGCTGCTTGATACAGGTTATTGTACCACTTTGATTTCGCCGTTATTATGAACAACTTTGTCAAACCGTTGCGTAACACATATTCGTTTGCAAACATCCCGTGACGTATCGCGCCCGAATCCATTTTGGTCCACTAAAATCGACGTATGCTAACCGTCTCGCAGCGGAACGCGGGTTTACCAACTCGTTTATTAAAATTTGATGGATGGAAATTCAAGTCTCTTGTTACATCTCTCTTCTACATGGATACTACTCATGCATGCACAACTCTACATCCATATATAACAAAAACGACAAGGAATTATTATTCTTTAACCATGAGATTTAAACCAATCAACACGAAGGAGACAAAGAATATATTCTATTTAATCATTGGCTTTTTGACATATTTGGGTTAATACCTTTACAAGAATGATTTAGGATAGTCCCTTATTACAACTTCATTTTAGTACTTGAATCAATAAAGAGTTGCATTTCGTTGAAGTGCGATAGAATATTTTCGGTACAAAACTTTCGAACAAGGTGTATTTACCAAAAATGATAATTCCTGACACAATTGAACTCATGAAAGAAAATTCACTTGGTTTACAGGGGGCGGATTCATGATTTTAAGTTATCAGTTGCACATTTTTTTTACATGTATAAACAAAAAGTTACAATTTATATAAAACTATAAGAAGATGTTTATTTATTTTGACATATTAATAGATTAACTAAAAAAATATGTATTTACGTGACACAATATTTCAAAACCATGTTCATTTCGGATAAACTCCTTAGGTTCGTCCCTATTTAGATGCATCTTGAGAATCCCTTCGGTTCGACCGAGCTCGAATTAATATCCATGTAACTCTTAAGTACACATGATTTATAACAATAGAAAATCTCACATATCACATTTTTTTTTTTATCAAGTACTATGAAATAATTGATAAAAGATTGATCAGAGGAAACAAATAATGACTGGAGACAATGAATAAGGATGGTTATGGTGAATTTGGACATATTAGTTGTCTCATTTGCGGGTGGCTATGCATGTGCCACACGCTTTCACTCTACACCTCATTCTATATATGCTCGATATTATCTTTATTCTACTATATTTTTCTTTTGAATATTATATATCCCTATGTTTTTTAATCACTTTTTATCAATTTAAAAGTAACACTTGTGTGTTTTCTTAAAACATGTAATGCTTCTTCAGTTTGATGTGTAGTGCAATGAAATTGTGTGGTTTTTGATAAGATAGAATATCTTTTTTTGGACGGCGGATTTGATTAGAAACAAAAAACTCTACAAACTAAAGAAAAGTTACAAAGCAATGGATGAAGGATTAGACATCCAATCTATCAAACTAAATTTATTTTTACATCTACTCGAAACATAAGTAAACGATCTAGCTACTATATCATCAAAAACCGTCGAACGTCTCGGAATTGATAAGATAGAATATATATGACGAGACTAAAATTAAAAATAATTTCTTAATATATCATCTAAATACGAGTTTTCGTAAATTATTGTGAATGATCACCCGTTTGTTATCTCTTTTTCAAAGATTCAAATCGGCAAGAAAACTCTAACTTCAACTTACTCTTTTCTCCAAAAGCTCAACCTTATGTTTTAACGATTTTTAGACTCATAACTAATTTCTCTGAAGTCATGTTTTTCGTTTGTCATCTATTTATGTGTCTTTTTTACTCCTTGAATTTTAAATGTGTCATCGACTTAAAAATAAGATAGTACATAGCATAACCATTTTTTTTCTAATTTCTAATGTCATTTTCTTTATCCATTGAGGTAGGAAGAAAAGAATTGATATAAAGGAAAAAACAAAAACAAAAATAAAGGCAGATAATAATAGATGCGATTTGGAAGGTAGTGAGTAGTGAGGTTTTTGGCATGTTGTGGCGATTAGGTCAAATTCCACCCAATAGCAAATCACCTTTCCATACCCACCCAACCTTTTCTCGAGTGCCACAAGCAACTATTTTTGACCATACTCTACAAATTACCTTGTTACCCTTTCTATCATAAAATGGCAAAGTGATCTTAATCAAGTCAAGTCGAGCTCGAGCTTGACATACCTTAAGCTCGGTTAAAAAATGATAGGATAGGCTCGAGCTCGTTCAATAGCTCAACGGGCTTTATTAATCCAAGCTTGAGCTCGGCCCAAAAAACTCATATTTATACATAAATATTATAATCGATAGTCAAACTCATCAATAAAATCAAAAAAATACATGATGAACTTAAGAGCAATGTTTTAAAACCCGGGTTTTGAATCGACCCGGTCGAGTCACCGGGTCACCGGGTTACCGGTTCAACCGGTTGGACCGCCGGGTCAACCCGGTTTTCCAAAAAAAATATATATATATATATATTTAATAATTAGAAAAAAAATATATATATAAATCGTGAAATATTTCATATAATAAGCCTAAAGACTATTTATTAACAAATATAACATGTAAAATTAAAATTACGTCGCAAATATATACAATTCACATGTTTTATTTATAAAAAATACGAAAAAATCGAAACCCGGCCGGGTCACATGACCCGGGTCACTTCAAACCCGGCGGGTCAAACCGGGTTTCGGAAATATGAAACCCGGTTTAATTTGACCCGTTTTTTCGGCCGGAACCGGTTCAACCGGTTGACCCGGCCGGGTCAAACCGGGTTTCAAAACACTGCTTAAGAGCAAATAACGTATACAAAACATTCGAACACATTAGGGTTTAAAAACTCTTTCTACGATGAATATTTAATTATTATACCTATACTCACATTAGCATTAAGTTGTTTATATAAATATGTTTAATATAAATATTTATGCACATGAAGGCTCGAAAAGCTCGAGCTTGGCTCATTATGTGTTTCTGGATAGTTTATTGAGTTCGGGCTCGAAATCGATAAAAGCTCAACTTGATCGAATCAAACCCAATCTTAAGCTCGAGTTGCTTAATAAAAACTTAGCTTATTTGCAACCTTAATCTTGAATGTTTGTTTTGTAGAAAAATCACTACTAGAATGTGATTATGAAATACAAATGAGTCGGGCGAGACCATAACTAAAAATGATCAAATGCAATTACGGAAAACTAAATAGGAATACAAGACTATAACTAAAAATATCATATACAATTACGAAAAACTAAACAAGAGTATAACCATATTTTTTAAGACCAGCTGCATTTTCAAAAGTTTGAGATTTTTTACAAGACTTAGCGTTAGGCCACTAAAATCTATACGTGTCTCAGGACTCTTGAAACTCATCCTGATTCCGTCACTGAGAATAAGAATATGTTTGTAAATCTAACAAATTTGTTAGGTTAATATCCAGTGTCTATGTTTGTAATTTAGTACTCATATTTAGAAACAAACTCATTAACCAAACAATCATGTTTTGAATGAAGGTCATTCTTGTGTTATTACGTATATTCCAAACCAGTGTTACCTTAACACCTCGATAAATTTTGGCGATCAAGTCATAGGTTGATATCCAAAAATAGATTATGAACCACAATACCTCAAATGAAGCGTCATTTCAACTTACGTGACATTTGTGATACGTAAATAGCTTATCACAAATAGCTTGTTTTGTATGCATTGTGTTAAGAAATAATCAGAATCAAAGTTAGTGATGCAAGTTATTGATGCCGATGTTTTTTGGTAAGTTAGTTGGTTGTAAGTTAAATGAAAAAAAACTGATGTGACGCACATGTGATAATAGAGTTGAGATCCTCAAAGACCTCCACATTGTCATAGATCCAATGAAACCATCCAAGCCATCCATCTATGATTGATCCAAGGGTCCAGATTTTACTCCTCTTTAACACTAAAGGGGTATTTGTGTCACATATTTAAACTTAAAAAACACACATTCTCACTTTTTGTAAAACAAAAAAACCACAGACCTCCAATCCCTTCGCCGGCGACCAATCCAACAAACTTTTTCCGGCGAACTCTACCAACAAAAATGACGACCTCGTCGACGAGCTGCCTTCTTCCGACAAACTCACCGACTACCAACCTTCCTCCGGCGACGACTACTAACCTTCCTCCGGCGACCTCCACGACTATCAACCTTCCTTCGGCAACCTCCACCACCAGTCACCTTCTTTTAGCGACCTCCACGACCAGTCACCTTCCTCCGACGACCTCCTCGACCAGTCACCTTCTTCCGTCGACATCCACAGCTAGGGCTTGCAATATAAATGAAGCAGATTTGTTTGTTGTTCCGGTTGTTGGAGAAGAAAATCTTCTTATAGAGGCTGAAATAGAAGCCAATGTCATTCTAGAACCAGGTAAATCATATATGCTTCTATGTAAAAAAATGTTTTTTGATGAATGTGATGTGTTTGTTATATGAGTATTGTGTTTGTTCAATGATTTTGAGTATTCTGAATATTTAGGAAAATCATATATGAGTCATGTGAATCAGACATGATTCATGTTGAATCATATATGATTCAGAATCATATATGATTCATGCATATATTTGACTCATATATCATTAATAGTAAATGTACCTAACACAAAATCATATATGATTCTGTAACAGTTAAAATCAATACACCAAGACCAAGTTTATACCTTCACAATGAGACGCTCGGAGGAACGACATATTGGGAACCAAATGTTGATGAGCCGTACTTACCTCTCGAGGGGAAACGTTTTGATACGATAGAGGAATGTGTTGAGTTTTATAGTGTTTATGCGGAAAAAGGAGGTTTTGAAGTTAAAAAATCAACAAAAAAGAAAACTAAAAGTGGTATGGTTAAATCAAAGTATGTTGTGTGTAACAGGGAAGGGTTTCCAAAGGAGATAAAGAAAGAAAGAAATTCAGGTTAAAGTGCCTAACCCTCCTTCTCAGAAAACGGGTGATGTGATTGAAGATATATATGCAATTAAGAGGGTAAATAATCCACAAAAGGCTAGCAACAAAGGTGGTCGAAGAGGGGAAAGAAGAAAAAGTGGAAGGGAAATAGCAATGAAAGCTAAGGCTAAAAGGGCTCGGAAATGTGGATACTGTGGAGAGAAGACAAACAAGCACACAAAAACTACTTTCCCGTTAAATCCAAAATATATTGCAAAACTAGCGAGAACTGAAGCTGCTGCCGAACAAGAAAGGAGAACTGCTGCTAGTGCTACTGAACAAGAGGAGAGAAACAGTGATACTACACACATTGCTGATAAGGAACAATCAAATACAGCTTCTTGAATAGTTTTGCATTTTCCAAAAAAAAAACTTAGTTTATATTTTTTTTCCTTTATTTTATTTCTAATACTGTCGAAAAAGTGTTTGAGATTTTAATTGAATTACTTTATGTTTAATGTTCTAGCAGATTTGATAGTTTAAACTGTTTGTACGTATGATTAAAGTTGTCTTGTATGAATCATATATGATTCATGTATGAATCATATATGATTCATGGTGAATCATATATGATTCACCATGATTCATATATGATTCATTCATGGATCATATATGATTTTCTATGAATCATATATCATGTAAGTGGTGTGTTAGGCCAAGTGCCCAAGAATTTGATTGATTCTCATGAATCATATATGATCCATGAATGAATCATATATGATTCATGGTGAATCATATACGATTCATGGTGAATCATATATGATTTGCTTAATCAAAGATTAATCAAAGAAGGAAAGCAATATTTAAATTTCATAGCATCAGATTTTGAAATGCAACTACTACCATCAGAAAAAGATACCAGAATCAGTTAAAAACAACTACCATCAACAACTACCATCAACAACTAGAATTAGTTTTACAAAAATTTATACCATTCAGAATCAGTTAAAAACAATAAATCACTTCTTCCGACGCCCCTTTTCCTTCACTTGATCAACCGCTTCTTTCACACCTACAACTACATTGGCCGTATCAGTCTCTTTCACTTGCTTGGGTGGATCACGATTATTCCTGTTCTTAATTGCATCAACAATCATTGAGACCCTCGCTTGCTCAGTATTATTTGTCTCAAACGTGAAAGCGAAATCAAACATTTTACTTGAAACAGCATTGAACTGGTGCAACATAATCTTGGTAGCAATCTTATACCTCAAGCGCTGTAACATTGAAACCTGTTCATCAGATTCTTCACATAAACCGAACTCCCAATTCTTAGTAGCATGACCAACGTAATTCTCCATATGAATCATTGCAAATACCCCACAATCTACATGATTATTTGAAGTTCGCCACTTCAACTTTGGGATGAATGGTCTCATTTTAGCAACAGCTTCGTGACTTGAATGGTTCTGCTCTTTTAGATACCTAGAAAACAACTTCTTCTACAATACAAAACAGATAAAAGCAAAAATAAAAAAACTGTACATAAGTTAGACTTTATAACGTTTGAACTCGCACCAAAACTTCAATACCAAGTTAATCAATTGAAAATCCATGCTTGAAAAGTATACCACTATGACAATATTGTTACTGTTCCAAAATGAAAAAAATGAAGGGTGTTAGGCGATGCCAAATACAATAAGTGTTCAAAAAGAAGAAGTTGTGAGATCGTTAAGGTTAGAGAACATAGAGCAGGTGCTTATAGAACGACTTTATACAGAGGAAGGAAAAAAAGACGTGATTCAAGAAACAGACAAAGTAGTAATTACAAGGTAATTTTTTTATAAAAAACTGCCTACTGTTATAATCTGATGTAAGAAATCATAAATGGATTCGTGAGTGAAATCATATTTCTAATAACTTTTCTTTTTTTTATGTGAATTAATTAGGTTTGTGCGTAATCCTGAAACGGTCTGTGTTGAATGTACTTGTAGGCATTTTCTTCGATACTGGGTTTCAATGCCGACATGTATTTTGTGTTATTGAATAAATTGTAATATTGAAGTGAGATTTCGAAAATACATTTTGAGGCGTTGGAAAGGATTAATACCACCTGCATTGAGAAGAACACAAAAGATATGGAAGAAAAAGACGAAGCTTTGAAAACTTTAACAAATGAGCATAATTTTGTTGTATAACGAATGCTTGTTTATTGTTATGAAAGACGAAGAACATTGAAGCAGATTGAAGGAAAAGGTGTAGAATAAAAAGAAAGGAAAATTCATGTAAAAAGTGCCTAAACCCTCCTTCTCAGAAAACAGGGTGATGTGATTAAAGATATCTAGCAATTAAGAAGCCGAAGCAAAATCTGGTAAATAATCCCACAAAAGGCTAGCATACAAGTGGTCGAAGAATGAGGTGAACAAAAGAAAAATTTGAAGGGAAATATCAATGAAAGCAAAGCTAAAATGGTGGCTCGAAATGTGGATATGTGGAGAGAAAACAAACAATCACACAAAACACTACTTGCCCCGATAAATCGAAAATATATTGCAAAACTAGTAAAGAACAGAAGCTGCGGCGCGTAACAAGAAAGGAAACTGCTGCTAGGAGCTACTGAACAAGAAGGAGGAGAAAATTGTACACTACACACAATTGCTGATAAGGAACAATCAAATACAGCTTCTTGAATAGTTTTGCATTTCCGAAAAAAAACTAGTTTATTAATTTTTTTTCCTTTTATTTTAAATCTAATACTGTTCAAAAAGTGTTTTGATGATTTTAAAATGAATTACTTTATGTTTAATGTTCTAGCAGATTTGGTAGTTTAAACTGTTTTGAACGTATGATTAAAGTTGTCATGTATGAATCATATATGATTCATGTATGAATCATACATGATTCATGGTGAATCATATATGATTCACCATGATTCATATATGATTCATTCATGGATCATATATGATTTTCTATGAATCATATATCATGTATGTGGTGTGTCAGGCCAAGTGCCCAAGAATTTGATTGATTCACCATGAATCATATAGGAAATCCATTCATGGATCAAAGTATATTTTCTGTTAATCATATATCATGTATGTTGTGGTGTTTAGGCCAAGTTTGCCCAGAATTTTGATTGATTCACCATGAATCATATATGATTCATGGTGAATCATATATGATTCCTGGTGAATCATATATGATTCCTGGTGAATCATATATGATTTGCTTAATCAAAGTAGCAAAGCAAAATTTAAATTTCATAGCATCAGATTTTGAAATGCAACTAAGAACCTGTTTCAAATTCCAACAGTTATAACATCAACTACTACCATCAGAAAAGTTACCAGAATCAGTTAAAAACAACTACCATCAACAACTACCATCACTTCTACCATCAACTACCATCAACAACTACCATCACTTCTACCATCAACAACTACCATTAGTTTTACAAAAATTTCTACGATTCAGAATCAGTTAAAAACAAGAAATCACACTTCTCCGACGCCCCTTTCCTTCACTTGATTAACCGCTTATTCCACACCTACACTACATTGGCCCGCATCAGACCTCTTTCACTTGCTTGGGTGGATCACGATTATTTATGTTCTTAATTGCATCACAATCATTGAGACCCTCGCTTGCTCAGTATTCTTTATCTCAAACGTGAAAGTGAAATCAAACATTTTATTTGAAACAACATTGAATTGGTGCAACATAATCTTGGTAGCAATCTTATACCTCAAGCGCTGTAACATCAAAAGTTGTTCATCAGATTCTTCACATAAACCGTACTCCCAATTCTTAGCAGCATCACCAACGTAATTCTCCATATGAATCATTGCAAATACCCCACAATCTACATGATTATTTGAAGTTCGCCACTTATTTCAACTTTGGATGAATGGTCTCATTTTAGCAATATCTTCGTGACATGAAAGTTACATCTCTTTTTAGAACCAAAAAACAACTTCTCTACAATACATAACAAAGAAAAACAAAACTAAAAATTTTGTACATAGATTATCAAAAATTAAATGCTCAAACTGAATCCTATAGATTCATGGTGAATTCATATATGATGCATAGAAAATCATATACATATGATATAAAAATAAAAACAAGAATCTGGAATCATATATATCTTCAAAAAACTTACAAGAGGATCACAAGCTTCCATGTACTTGAAACATACGTATATCCATAATCACTATTAATCTAGAATGACCATGGTCTTGAGCTTCTTTAGTGTTTAAAACCACAACATAAAAATGATCAGATAGCATAAATCGGAAAAAAACACCTAATCTCAACAACAACAAAAAACAAAAATTTAAATACGATTAACACTTATAAAAAAATAAATTTAACCAGTATGAGTATTTACCAACTCAAAGTACAGAGAAGTAGTGACATAGAAAAGATTCATATTTGAATGAGCCTTAAATCTCATCTAAAAATGATTTACACTACTCTTCTTCAATAAGATTCCTAGAGTAAAACCTTGATTCTATTTTGTGAACAAAAAACAGTAAAAAAAAACTATACAGAATAAAAATACTTAAAAATGAAAAAAAGCAATGACTAAAAACGTACAATACATCCAGTTTGGAAGAAATACCTTGTTGGGGTCGGATAGCTGAGAGCTAACTCTTCAAAGTTTAACAGTGCAACCCATCAGTCAATAACATTAGCATCGATCCACAATGTTGGAGCCAACGTCTCCATATTCAAACGTACCAAATAATAATTCACGATTAACCACCCAAAAGATTGAAGAAACAGTTTCACTACAATCATGTAATAAGATAAATCAGTAAAGAATCAAAATAATGATTCAAATAAGTCAGAAACTGCTTTACATATTCCTTACTGGGTAAAGAAAAGACTTGTTCAGGAGTAGAAGGTTGAACCATATTAAAAAGGCTCAACAACCCGAGGCCAGTCATGGAACTCATCCTGAAAACATAAATAAAAAATCAAATTACAAAAATTGATAAGAAAAATAAATTCTAAAGGTCAAACAAAGTACATCTAAATATGCTGCTAAAATTATATCAATCACCTTTCCAACCCAATCAATGTTTCCCTCTATCCACTGGGTGAAAGTTTCTACTTCAAATTCTTCACGGTCCTCAGCTTTCATAACAGTAGCAGCACGTACAACTTGATAATCATCACCAGCCGGCTCCTTTGGCTTTTCAGCCAACTCCTTTACATTCTCAGTCGGCTTTGGCTTTCAGATGCCTCTTTTGTCTTCACCTAGCAGCCGTCTTTTGGCTTTACAATTTAAGCGCTTTCTGTGCTTCTCAGCCGGCTCCTTGGCAATTCAGCCAACACCTTTACATTCTCAGCCGGCTTTGTGGCTTTCAAACCGCCTCCTTTGTATTCACAGCAGCCGCTTTGCTAACATTTTGAGGCGCTTTCTGGCTTCGCTTCTCAGGCAAAACCATCTCCTTGAAAAATCCTTTATACTTCTCAAATAACTGCATCACATTGTCGTCATTCGAAACTCTCTGTTTGCATCTCTCAAGAGATTTCAACATCAGCCTCTCCTGGAATATGCTTGAAAGGCTTTTCTTCAATCACCTTGAATGATCACATTTAATAAAAAGGGAAAGTTATGAGCTACTTAAAAAATATACATTTTTATAAGAATCATAATAATTCAGTATGAAATCATATATGATTCTTAACAATGTACCACACTTGCAGAAACCAAATTCATAAAAGATCGTGTAGAAAAGATACAAAATGAACCTTATTGTCGATGAGGCAAAACTGAAGCATATCACAAAAACCCTCTGCCTCAACTGTTTCAATTCCATTCATCTCCATAAAACTCAAGTTTTTCCAAAAGTCTTCATCCTCTATCGTAAGATTCCTGTCGGGTTACCCATGTTCTTGTACTCAGTTTCTTGATAGCAGATCTTGAGCGAATGATTGGAAAACGATCAAATTTTGTGGAGTCAAGATACAAGAGCTATACACAATCAGAAAATAGAGGTTTGTTAGTAAGTCAAATTTGATGCTTGAGAAATAATATATACGATTCATGGATAATCATACATGATTCATGGATAATCATATATGATTCATTAAGAATCATATATTCTCAATGAATCATATATGATTTACCTGACACTACAAGTATAAATACAAACTGATGGTAATATTTCATACATCTAAATGAGATATTACCATCATTTTTATAAACAATGTTAACATGTAAAAAAAATAAAATCAAAGAAGGTAAAAAAATAGATTGACACTTACAATCAAGAAACACAATGGACCATTGTAAAAACCACTATCAGTATTCGGTTCATGACTGATTGCAAGACAACGGTGAATGAAATCACACCAGTCAACTCCAGCAATATTGGTGTCTTCGCGAATACGCCGAACAACCAAAATATTTACAAAAGCCCTCATCGTATCTGCTTTACCCATAACATTCGCAAAGAGCATAAGAAAGTTAACTTTAAACATAAAGTCAACTCTAGTTGAACGAACCAGCTTCTCAGCAATATCAGTAGCAAAGATTTGTTTCTTCTTCTTCAGAGCAAACTGACTCAACCAAAGCTGAAGAAACTCATCATCTTCTCGTCTCTCGGGTAAATCATAAAGCGATATTCCACCTATAGGAAGCCCTAAAATCTCATGAATCCCTTTTCAGCATTCACATGAACAGACTCCTTTTTTAAGGTAAGTTCTAGGTTTTATTATCAAAAATCTCCTAACTACAAATCTTGCCTAAACGATTTGTAAACGTAACTATGTTGACCGAATGAAACGCAGAAAACCCAATATCCTCCATAAACCTCTTCATGTTAACTTTTGCATCTCGAATAGCATGAAAAAATGAAGAAGGTACCGTCCTAGAAAATAAAGGCGGATACTCACTCAAAAACTTTTCCCTCCTAATCTGATTATAACTAAGAACTTTCTTCGTTGGCTTACTTGGACCCTTTCCCTTCTTACCACCCTTCGTCTTCTTCTTCAATGGTTTTTCGTCTTCAGAAGAAGACGGCTCAGAATCCTTCTTTCGTTTTTTCTCCCCACCTCTTTATCCTCAACCTTGATTTTCTTTCCCTTTGATATCACAACCTTGCCCTTCCCCTTCCTGCCATGTTTATTTCCCTTCACCTTGACATCCTCCTCTTCTTCTTCTTCTTTTTCAGACACCTTTTTCTTCTTCTTCTTCATATTCTTCATCCTTAACAATCGCATCCTCTTCATCCTCTCATTCATCCTCCTCCTCATCACCCTCTTCTTCATCCTCCTCCTCCTCATCACCCTCTTCTTCATCCTCCTCCTTATCACCCTCTTCTTCATCCTCCTCCTCATCACCCTCTTCTTTATCCTCCTCCTCATCACCCTCTTCTTCACTACCACTACCGTCTCCTTGATTAGATTCTGTAACATTAGAAGCTTTCAAATTGGGAGCTTTTGGTTTTGGATTGGCCGGAGGGGGAGCATGTTTAGCAGCTCTGAGAATGGGATTGCGTAGAGGGGGTGACTATTTAGCTTTGGCAGGAGATTTAAGTTTTGATTTGACTTTCGGTTTTGGAGCATGTTTGGTAGGAGATTTAAGTTTTGATATGACTTCCGGTTTTGC
Source organism: Tanacetum coccineum (assembly GCA_026074375.1). Taxonomy (NCBI): domain Eukaryota; kingdom Viridiplantae; phylum Streptophyta; class Magnoliopsida; order Asterales; family Asteraceae; genus Tanacetum; species Tanacetum coccineum. The sequence continues at coordinate 22,668 of BQNB010054664.1, read as the reverse complement.
GTGGAGGGGGTTTTGTTTCCTTTATAAAAAGTAATCATTAAACGGACAGCTTTGTAAGCATCTCAAGAAAAAAAAACAAAAAATACGCCACAAAAAATCATTAAATAAATAAAACTAGTTCATCAAAAAACCTAAACACAAACTGTTTATATTTATTTTACATGTATAAGGACATCTGTCATGGAGAATCATATGAATCATATCTGATTCACCATGACAGATGGCTTTATACATGTAAACACAAATACACACAGAAATGTTAACAATGTTGGATATTTATGTTTACGCATATAAGGCTATCTGATGGTGAATCATATATGATTCACCATGACAGATAGCCTTATACACGTAAACACAAATACACACAAACATGTTAACCAGTTGCCGCCTACCACGTAATCACCCATCTATCCCTCCACTCCACTAACCCCAATCTCCCCACATCAGTCCACTTACTAGCACCACATTATCAACAAGCCAATACACAATCAACTAGTCCCTAATTTCTTATCAAATAGCCCTTAAAAGTAAAAAACACTTTAAATCTCTTATCAAAACACATCAACAAAGTCCTTAAAAAGCAATACATATATGATTCTCAATTAACAAACTTGACACAGAATCATATATGATTGTCTAAAAAAATCATTCAAAACACTACTCATTTCAACACAAAACAATACTCATTCTCTAAAAACTAATAAAAACTATCAATAAGCATACAAATAAGCATATTTAGCACAAAAACAAACAAAAACAAGAATAAGCATAAAAACTAAGCCTAATAAGCAAAATAAGCATAAAAAGAAAGCATTAATCGGAAAAGTTATCGTCTCCGGCAACTGGTGACAGTTTCAAGGATGATTGGACCTCCGATTTAGCTCCTTTCTAGCCGCACGTTTAGCAATAATATCCATCAATCGTTTTAGGGGTAAAATTAGGGTTACAAATGATTGTTTTTAAAGTTAGAACGATTGATTTGAGGGTTAGGGTTAGAGATTGGGTTATGGTTAGAACGATTGATTGTGGGAATAGAGAGAGAAAGTAAACTTAGTGAGAGAGATAGATTTGTAAAAATAAATGACCATCCTACCCTTACAGATATTATTTATTTTTTTAATAAATAAAAGGGGTATTAATCTACACCGTAGATTTAAAAGAGATGGAAGGTCAGGATTAGTTCATTGGGTCTTTGACAATTTATGGGTCTATAAGGAACTTTTGGCTAGAAATATTAGGCTAAACATAGTGGTGACCGCAGAGGACACCGCCACGTCAGCGCCAACTCAGCTTTCTCTCTCCTAGACCACAAAGTGACCAAACACCCGTAGTGGTGACCGCACAGGCGACCGAACAAATTTTTAAAAAAAAAACATTACATTAATAATTAAACATTACAAACTAAAATACGGAAATAAAAATACACGGAAGAAAAGACGGAAAAAAAATTACGGAAGATAAAAAATTACAGTAAATTAGTTTGCATTTGTTCGATGCCAAATGTGTTCCACTAGATCGGCTTTAAGATTAAGATGAGTTTCTTCGTCGTGTATTTCTCTGATAACTCGTAGCCTATCTTGTGCCGATCTTACGGGATCATCTTCACGATGTTGTTCCTCCGGATAAAAGTCGGGAGAGATTGCCTTTCCTTTTTCTTTGCGAATCATATTATGTAATATGATGCAAGTGTACATCAAATGCGTAATCCTTTTAAGACTCCTAGACCGTGCAGGAGTTCTTACGATAGCCCATTTTTTCTTTAGCACGCCAAACGCTCGTTCCACATCTTTTCTTGCTGCTTCATGCGCTTGCTTATATCTTATTCGCTTCACATCATTTGACCCTGGCTGCGAAATAGACTTCATAAGCACAGCCCATTCTGGATATATCCCGTCAGTAAGATAATATCCCCATTTATAAGTCACGTCGTTAGCCACGAATGGAACCTCTGGTGCTTTTCCTACTTTAAGATCATTTAAAACAAGGGATTGACGTAAAACGTTAACGTCATTGTTCGAACCTGCAACACCAAAGAAGGCGTGCCAAATCCATAAATCTTATGAGACAACCGCTTCTAACAAAATGAATGGCTCTGACCCGGAATCACCCCTACTGAATTGAGCACGATATGCTTGTGGACATTGAGCCCACGGCCATTTTGTACAGTCTATGCAGCCTATCATACCACGAAACCCATGTTTGTTCTCGTGAAAAGCGTATAGTTTTTCGACGTCAGTTTGTGTAGGCCTTCGCAAATACTCCTCGCCATATAACTCTATAACCTCATTACAGAAATGCATCAAACAATCACGAGAAGTTTTTTCACTGATTTGTAAATATTCGTCTAGAGAATCTGGAACAGCAGCGTATGCTAGTTGGCGAATCGCGGAGGTTCACTTTACTAAAGCAGCGATGCCAGCTTTTCCAACAGCATCACACCCTTCTTGAAAATAAGGGCAGTTAGCAGACAAATCTCGAACAATGCGGGTGAACAGCAATCGGTTCATTCGGAATCGTTTACGAAATAAATAGGCGTTGTAAAATAGTTTTTTAGCAAAGTAACCTAGCACTAGACGGTCATGAGCACCGTAACGATCTCTAGGCATATAGCTTCGTTGGTATTTTTGGATTGTAGGAGTAGAAGCTTGAATAACCAAAGCAGTGTTTATTAAAAAACAGGAGAGTAAACTATTCACTTCCGTTTCATCATCCGTATCATCGAAAAATAAACACTCGGAATTAATTTGAGACATATTGCTTGTAGTGTGTGTTTTTGATAAAAAGTGTATATGTGTGTGAAAATAGGAAATAAGATGTTGGTTTTATAGAAAATAAAGGGATAAAAAAATTATAGGAAACGGCTTCATTTACTCAGTCTTCTACACGACCCAAACAATTGCAAAGGTTGGGGGACTAGTCTAGTTCGGTCGAGGTAATGGGACGACCGACCTTAGTTGCTTCCACATGGGATGACTGACCGAAGGTCGACCTTACCATTACATTCAGTCTTACAGGCTTCTAAAGAAAGCCCATAGTAAGAATAATAATTTGAGACCGATAAAAGTTTGTTGCATCTTGCCGGCTCACAACCGATGTTGCAGCCTTCTAAAAGGTCGAGGGTTACAACTGCATCATGGTTATGTTTAATGTTAAGTGTGAATTAATAAATGTAAGGAAAATCTCTTTTTGTTAAATTTAAATATGCTTTTGAACTTAGACTATTTCATTTTAAGTTGTGCTTTTTCTAAATAAGCTATGTGTAAACGGGAAACCTAAGAGTTTTTGAAACCAAAGGTCCATGAGTCCCGATACTAGTCTTTGTGGGGTGTCAAAAGCCTGGTCACTTAGCCGCAAGGTTGGGATGTGCCGAGACGAAAGTCGCTACATGGGATGATCTCGCCTTCAAACTCATTATTCTCGGGTGGAACGTGAAGCATAGAAATTTTGCAAAACGTTGATCCATGGTTGAAATTCAAAATGGCACATTCACCTAAGATATAATAATTGTCGGGAGTGAAAAGTTCACAAGTTGCAAATATGAGTAGTGTTAGCATCTTAACTTATATTTAACGGTGATTTCGTTTTAAGCTTGGTTTGGGATAAGTGAAAAATCAGGGACGATGAATTTATCCTTCTTGGGCATTTTAGGATTGAAATGCGTCTTGTTCTATGATCCCTAACAGTTATGAAAATAACGAAAGTCGAATCATTCTAGTTAGTTGCTAAAAAAATGAGAAAAAGGGAAAAATACAAAAATATGTGTAGGAATAAGTGTATATCTTTAAGAATGGTAAAAACAGGGCTTTTCAAAGCTCTTGATTCTTTATGTCCCCTTGATGAACACATAGCTACTTTTCGAGGTAATTAGTCAAGGGGGATTGAGATTCTTGGTTTTCTAAAGTGTTTACGTATAGCATTGCGTGAGGATACGACATTATCTTAGTATGGGGGATTTTGTTATGTGTTTAATTACACATACCATTTTCCATTAAAAAACGGACTTAAATGACCAAAAACGTACCAAAAATACATTGTATTTGTATGTTTTGCATTTATATTGTGCAGGTAACGGATATCTTAGAAAAGGACAAAAACAAAGCCAAAACGACAAAACCGAGCATGAGAACGGAAAGAGCGTGAAAAAAAAGTCAAATCAAAGCCAAAGTCAACCCCGACAAAGTCAAAGTCAAAGGCGGAGCTGTTGAAAATCGTTTAGCCCATCTAGGATCGTTTTACAGATAATATTGAACACGCAGCGGAATAATAAGAAAGCAATATTATCAAACACCCACTATCACACTTATAAGCCTTAAAACCATTTAAACCCTTTAAAAAAAAACCCTAAAACCCTTATACCTGGCCTACTACACAAGCCCAAACCTTGGCCCAAACCCCACTTAACTATCAAAACCCCGTTAACCATAACCCCCTTTATCCCTTTACTATCTCTCTCATACGATTTGTGTATATCTGGCCCAACAACAAAAGACAAAACCTTTACTCCACAACAAAACATCACTATCCCACTTCGACTAAGAAAGAAGACAAAGATTAAAGGGTCAAGATCCAAGGACTTGGGCACTACTCAAAATTGATGGCTATGATTGATTGAAGACATGCCTCACACAACAAGCACACCCTTGAGCTGTCTCACGAAGAAAGCACACATCCTAGAACCTTCTTAGCTTGTTATAAATAGGACTCGTGTAAGCCTTCAATGGCACCTAGTTAATCTTTTAAACCTATTTTAGTTTTCATCCTTATTTTTAAGTCATTTAAATTATTAGTCTTTTCAATTTCTAAGTCTTGTAACTGTTTTTACTATTAATGAAAGTTTAAAAAGTTTTTATTTAAAGTATATTTTGAATTCAGCTTTTCTTATTGTTAAAAAAAGCTTTCATAAGCAGTTTTAAAGCTCTATAAAAACATATATTAATATGGCTGTTTCCATTTAATATTAAGTCCTTAAGGTAATATTAACAAAAAACCCAAAAAAAACAAACCACTCCCCTAATTCCACAGCTTAAATGGATGATAAGCCAAACTGGATGGGCTTTATGATACAAATCTGTTTTCATTTAAATAGTAAGTACTTAAGAAAATTTTACAAAAAACCAAAAAAATCCACTCCCTAAATTACCACAGCTTAATGGATGATAAGCCAAACTTGGAAGGGCTTATGGACAGCTAGAGCTTGTAGATTAGCTTATTTATAAGCTTGTTTGCCCTGTTTAAGCAAGGGCCTTTATAAGTTTTCATTTCTCAAATTTTAGCTTATTTACTGTTGCATTGCTTATTTACTGCTTATTATTGCTTAGTTATGTTGTTCGTGCTAAAAATGCTTGGGTTCTAGTTTAAATTTGATTTGTGCAAAATTTGAGTTAAGACTGTTAGTTTTAAGTTAAAATTGTTTGATTAAGTGTAGCTTATTTAAGTGCTTATCATTGGTTGAAATCTGCTTATAAGTGCTTAATCTTGTTTATTGATAATCTGTTTTTTTAAACCTTTAGCTTAAATCGCCTTAATCTAGCTTAAAATTGATTTTTAATACTTAAAGGGGTGTTTGGCACAAGGGCCAAAATGGGTCAATTCTGTGTCATAAATGGTTTGGGTCACTAAGTCAGTTTTTAACTAGCTTACTTAAGTAGAGTTAATCTATTGTGAAAGGTTGTCAAGGTTTGAAATTCATTTTTAAGGTTTTAATAAGTAATGGTTTTAATCTGTGGTTTCATAGTTATGTGATTCAACTTATTAGCTTAAGATTTGATCAAGTGGTTGTTGTTAGTAGTTTCATACTTGTTTTTGAGTGTTATATGCAGTATTGTAAGCTAGTGTTAATGTGCATTTTCCATTTGTCTCCCTAGTCTAAATCTGTCAAGTTCTTTTAACTCTTAAAAAGTCAGTTTTTGATTTTCAATTTTAGATAAGTTAAAAGCATTTTTAATCTCTGATTTTCCAAACATAAGCTTATTGGATAGTAGGCTTGATCTGTTTTAACTTAGTTTGCAATTCAGCTTTGTTTTACTAGCTTAAAATTAAGGCTGAAAAAGCCACTTTTGTCTTTTAAGAAAACAACACTCAGCATACACTGAGTAAAAATAGCTTTTTCATTAAGCTTTTTAAGGGCTTATTTGATTTTCAAACTCTATTTTGATTGCTGATTATTGTAGACCATAAGCTGATCTTTAAGATTGTATAAGCCTCTTTGCCATAAGGATCCATCTAGGGACTTATTTTTAAGCTCAAAAGTACCCCCTTGTGGCTGTGTGATTGGCAGTTTTGAACTTATAGCTTATTTGCTTTTCATTGCTTATTTGCTTGTTTACCTAGCTTATTTGTGTTTAGTTTTGCTTATTAGGATAGTCTAAGTCCATTTTAGCTTATTATTTTAGTTTAGAGCTTATTGGAGCTTATTTAGTTCTTTAGTTTAGCATTTTTAGTCAAAAATAGCTTTTTAGTGAATCTGTCCTTTTAGCTTATTTTCAATTCATTTCTTGGCTTATTTTTGTTATAATATGCTTATTAGGTATAGTTAAACAACTGTGTTAGCTTATTTCTCATTTTCACTAGCTTATTTGCTCTTAAATAGCCAAACAGTTTAGCCATTTTAGACTTAGTGTAAAAAAGCTCTTTCTGTTAGTTAACTTAGCTTATTTTTGTGCTTATTTTTGATTTCTAAAAAAGTGTTTTTGTAAAAGTTGCTTTTTTATTGCTTATCTAAAAAGTTATAAAAAATGGCAAATAAAAAACATTTGGGAGTTGGGGGAAGTCCAAGGTGAGCAGGGCTCGAACCCGGGACCTCAACCCCCTCTCACCAAACGTTTTTAACACACACCTCTACTACACAAGCGCTCTTGGGTCTTTTCTGTTTTGTTTTGCACACTTAAATCTTTTATATACGTTTTTAGCCCTTTTGCTTAATAAGCTATTTTAGCTTATTTAACAGCTTATTTGATAAGATGTTTTCTCCACCTTATTTTTATTAAATTCTTCACTATTCAATGCACTTTTCAGGATTTTTTTAGAATTTTTATAATTAGTTTATTATTTTTAATCATTTAATTTTATTAAAATCGTTTTTAATTTTTAAAAATTATAAAAAAAGTCAAAAAAAATATAAATCTTTTTTAGAAAATTTTCTTTTAACATTTAGGACTTAGGAAAATTAGATTTGCTTTCGTAGGGTTAAAATTGTAGATTTTGATTTTTTAAAGAACGGGATTGAATCCCGTTCACGTTTTTCGTGTTTTTAAGCCTAAATTGCTCTCGTTTTTGGTTTAGTTTTCTTAGTTCTTGCATTTTAGTCATTTAGGACTTATAAAAGTCAAAAAGATCATTTTAGGAATTAATTTTGATAAATTAGGGTTTTTAAGTCGCGTTTTTTAGGGTTCCCGTTTGCATTTTTAGTGTTACCCTAATTGTTTTTAGTATAGATTGTATTAAATTTCCCGTAGATTTAGAAAACCAAATCATAATCTTTGTTCATTTCAAGCATCAAATGTCAAACCGTCTTTCGACTTTCCATTGCATTCCTTGTTGGGGATAACGACCCGGGAATCATACTTCCGGATTTTCTACATTGAGATTTTTGATTCTTATTATATATTTATATATTTATTATATTTAATATATATAAAGGGTTGAATTTATCATTGTCATACTTTCAAATCTTTTGTTCATTTTTTTTAAATTTGTAAAATCCAAATGAAACTGTTTCATAAGCTCAATTGTTCATAAGCTATTTAAGTTCTTAAAAAACTTAATACTCCTTGGAATTGGATGGCTGCTATGAGTATTCAAGTTTGGTATTAGTTCTTGATGGTCAGGAGTTAGGACTAGATTAGGCTAAGTGTGAAAGTGATCTAGCTTAAAGCTATAAGCTTAAGCTGCTCATATAAGCTCTAATTTGAGCAATTACCTCTGTTTAGCTGAGGTGAAGGTACTCAATCTCATTTCCTTTTTCTATTAATCTGCTGTCATTAAATGTTCTAGTGAATTTGTTTATCTTATGCTTTAATATCTGCTTAGTCTGCTTATTATTGTTTAGAGTAGCTTATTACTACTTAATATAGCTGTTTAATGCTTATTAAGTTTAATTGTTAGTTTAAATCTTAGTTCACAAGTATTTGTTAAAATATAGTTAAAATTCCAAAAAAATTAGCATTAGTTAATAGCTTATTGTTTTTGCTTATTTGATTGTTAAAATATGCTTAATAGGTCTTTGATAAGCTGTCTACTATTTGGTATTGCTATTTTGAGCCTTAACTTTTAGTTTTATAAGCTGAATATGGATTTAAGCAATTTAAAGGGGTGTTTGGTTCAAGACAGCACTAACTCAAGTTAGTACTGTCAAAGGCCATTTGGTTCTTAAAATTGAATTTAAATTTCATATTTAGGTTTATAAGGTTTGGATTTAAGGTTTTTATTAGGTAAAATCAAGTTTTAATAGGTTTTTGAGTTGATTACTTGTATCTAAGGTCAATACCTCAGATTCATAAGCATCTTGAGCTTAATTTTGTTCTAGCTGGTTTTGTTAATCAATTTGCCTTTGATTTGGTGTTTAAAAGGTGTAGAAACTAGGTCCTTAAGCCTGCATTGTTTGTTTTGAGATTTGATTATAAAAAGTGTCAAGTGCATCAGCAAATAAAAACAGCCTTAAGGCCAATTTTTAATCAAAAAAATAGCTAGTTAAAAGTTAGAGTTAGCCTTTTGAAAATTGATTGCACACTTAGTTCAGAGGCCAACTTATTTTGGTTAAAAGCTTATTTAGTCATCTGTTTTTATGCCTGCTCTTTAGTCTTTGTCTTTTCATAAAAATTTACAAAATCAAAATAAAGTAAATTGAACAAACAGCTTTTTCATTCATCCATTTCTTTGCTCAAATGAATTTCAAAATACTTTTTGAGAGCTGATTTAGATAGCTTATAGTACATGTTTTCTAGTGGTATAAGCCACTAAGCCATAAGGATCTGTTTGTTGGCTTAAAAATAAGCTCAAAGTTACCTTTTTTCAGCTTATGGTTTCTTGTTTTTCTTAAAAGTATTCTGATTTGCTTATTAGACTTAGGTTAAAGTGTTTGTAGCTTATTTTGTTCATGGTTGAGCTTATTCAAGCATTTTAGTTTCTTAAGTTTTGTTTAAAAAAAAAGCTCAAAAATCCTTTAAGACTAACCTTTCACCCTTTTAAGCTCTTTTCCAACTTATTTAGTGATTTTCATAAAAAGCTTCTTTTATAAAAAATGCTTCTTATAATATGTTCTTTAAGTTTGTTTAAAAAAGTTTTTCAATAAAAAAAGGGAGACTAGGGAAGTTTTGGGTGAGCAAGGCTCGAACCCAAGACCTCTACCCAGCCTCAACCTCTTAACACTCACACCTCATACCATCTGCGCCCTTGGGACTTTTACGTCCTAAGGTGCACAAACAATTCCTTTATCACCTTTTTTGCCTAATTTTCATATAAGCACTTCGAGTGCTTATATGCTTTTTCCTGGCTTATTCATTAGAGCTTATTTTGAGTTTTTATTTTTCCTGCATACTTTACTTCCTCAGCTATTTTTAGTATTTTTCTTAAATTTTTAATTCATAGTTTAATATTTTTCGTGCATATATTTTGTTTTAAAACTTTAAAAAATCATAAAAAATTAAATAATAATAAAAAAAAATTCTTTTTCCAAAAATTTTCTTTTATTATTTAGGAGCTTTAGGAATTAAATCTACGTTCGTAGGGCTTTATTTTGATATACTAGCTTAATTGTCTCGTTTACTTTAAATCCCGTTATCGTTTTCATGTTAAATTCTTAATTGCTTAGTCGTTTACTTTCTTTGCATGCTTTACGTGTTTTTATGCGTAGAATTAAGAAAACAAATCAAATCTTTGAATTATTCACTTGTGCGATCAAAAACTAAATCGATTGTCTATTCACACTTCATCGAGGGAAAACGACCCAGGAGATTTTAGGGATTGCTTTTGTCAAAAGCAATCTTCTTAAATCTTTTGGAATACGTATACTACTATACTATAATTGTATTTGCCTCTTAATTACACATACTTGTTTGTGTGTGTAGTTTGGACCAAATCAGTAATCGAGTCTACTTTCATCTAAAAATGCTTTCAAAGGCCAAATTGTAATTGATTTTGTTCAGTTTATAAAAGAATGATAGAAGGTCATTCCTGTTCATGCGTTTGAGCAAAAATTTTAATTTTGGTCAAATTTAGAGTCGAGAAAGGGGCGTTTCAAGTTGTTTGTTTCAAATCAAGTCCTAACCTAACCTAGAGACTTGATTCTATTAGAAAAGGTGTGAGAAAGAAGACTCTTGACTTATATCACATCAGTGTGGATTAGGTACTTGTGTGTCTTTATTGCAAAGATGTGTTCTCTTCAATACGATGATAAAATGAAAAGATTAGAACACTCTTGATGTTGGACTTAGAATATAGGAGTAGAGAAAAGAGAGGAAAGAAAGAATGGCAAGAGGTGAAGAATACAAGAGCCAAGAGGGGTATTTATAGGCCAAGAAATCCAAAATGGTAAAAACCATTTAGAGCTTGGCGCGCTGCCTACACGCCAGAAGCCCGACTCTGGTTTTTTGGGTTTTTGCCGTTTTAAATACCCGTTCTTACTAAACCCCTCATTGTGTTTCACGCTTTGACCTTTCCTTCATTCTTAAACTCAAGGTCAAATAACTCAAATATTCATTTGATAAAAACATATATAAAGTGTTTAAAATAGATTTTTAGAGGTGTTTGTCCAATTTTAAAGAGAAAAAAAAGAACCATTGGACAAAAGGTATATTGGGTATTCCTCGTGTATATTTAAATGGGTTAGAAACTAACCATGGTTAAGTGAGTCAGTTGGCATAGTTAAGAGAGAAAGAATATGCAAAAGAATATGCCTCAATTATTACATCAAACAACAATTAAATTAGGATCAAAGAATTAAGGGATTGGATTTGCCCCCGTCTGTCTTGTGTTCAATGAAGGAAAGCGCCAATTTTATTGGAGATAAATGGTGGATGTTGTGATGGGGAAATTTTGGGTTTATAATTCAAATTGTATTGTGTGGGTGTGTGCAAGTTGTTTATGAGTTGGCATGATGTGATGCTTTAGAACCTTAGCTCAAATTCAAATTTCAAAATTTGAATGTTAGGAAATGTGAGCTGACAACGTATGTAGAGGAAGATTGGCGAAGTGTGTATATGTGTAATTTGAATTTCAAATGTGAGAGTTTGTGAGTGAGTGTGTAAGAAGTGTATGGGATAAGCTTTGAGTGTGTGTGTGTGTTAAATTCAAATTATAAGAGTGTGTGAGTGAGTGAGTGAAGAAGAAAATAAATAGAGAATGTGTGGGTGAGAATTTTTTGATTGGACACATAAGATCCTATGTTGGAATGTAGGGGATAACAAAGAGAGTACACTGTGTAAGAGAATATGAGCTGTTACATGTGGTGTAAGCCTTGGAAGGTTTATATGAGGAATATTTAAGGAAGAAGGTTGTGAAGGTTCATGTGTGGGTTGTAATGAAGAAGATGATAATCAAAGGATTGATTATGTCAGTGAATCTTATTTTCATTTAAGAGAGAAAAGAATCGGGCAATGATGATTAAGGAATGATTTGCGAAAGGAGAAGAATGTTTATTGGAATGTTAGGATTGTGTAGAAAAGTATGTATAACCATTTGTTTTAGGAAGAAGACATTAACAAATGATTAAGGAATGTTTAAGAGACGTGTAAAGAGTGTGGGAGTGTGTAAAACAATCAGTGTTGGGAAGTGATAAAAATCAAAGTAGAATCAACTTCCATATAACACAAATTAAAGAGTTATTAAGATTTAATCCATGATCATCAACAATGGACATGATCACTAATCATCTTTATGCAAACAAGCTAAGTTATTTGCATCTCAAGTAAAGCACATCCCATAAAGGGAAATGATGCATTTAAGCAAAGTGATATTTGACTTAGTTTGAGCAATAAGGTAGTAAAACCCGTTACGTGATTAGAGACAACGTAAATTCGGATTAAGGTCAAATGAATACTTTCATTTGATGGTATGTTGAAAGTAGGATTATACTAGGTTTAGAAAACTAGTTTTGGCCTTGGCTAAAGACATTTTATAAAGAAAATGAGTTGACATTTTGTTGAAAACAGGAGGACTTGTTTTATCTTCTCTCTAAGTCTAAACCTAGTTTTGAGTGTTTCCAATTGCTCAAGTATCATGTATACCTTTATTGAAAGATTCACATATGTCGGGTAAGAGGAAAGGTGACGAGAAAAGACCCCTCAAAACACACTTTAAGCCTGACGCGCTGGCCACGTGTGCTGGCGCGTGTCTATCGCGCTAGAACCCATGTATGGGTTTTGACTGTTTTTGGCTATCGTTGTGATTTTAAGTGTTGCGAACGTTTATTTGTCATCGCTAAAACATAAAGGAGATCTTAGTCAATGTTGTCCAACATAGAATAATAATGTTAAGATCAAGGTAATATCGTTGATGTGCATAGATTGTAACACAGAAGTTTTACAATCCCCTAGGCAGTGTACCTAATCGTTGTAGTGTAGTATATGCAAGACTCGGGGGTTGTTATTGTTCTCTAGGGGAATATTTTGGTTAGGTTCGAATTGAATGTCACTAAGGTCTAAGGATTGAGAGAAGATTATTTTTGTATTTTTTGTATTTTTTAGAAAGCAAGTAAAATCTCGAGTTTTGAAGGGAGTTTGATTTAAACTAATTAACTATTAATCTAATCTAACTATGTGGAAACTCGTATAGGTAAACAAATGTGCTCACTTAATCATGCACTACTCCTTAGATTGGTCTTACTAATCCTATTGCCCGTCACACTTGCGGTGTAATGTGTAAGTATTTCCTAATTCATAAGCGAATTACACGAACCCACTTTCTATGCAATATTCCGATAAGACAACACACAAGTAAGGTAGTATGAAGACTATTACAAGGCTCATAAGAGTATGTTACACGCACTCAAACACTTAAAAGGTGATCAACCTTATTAGGGTAAGGTAGTATGAAGACTATTGCGAAGGTATCCTTTCTACGCAATCACGTTTCTCTAGACGTCTTCGCAATCAATAAAGAAGCTAGTTTTCAAGAGCCTAACGCACCCACCACCAACAAGAAGCAATAGTAAAAGGAATCACAAACTAAGTTTCATGCAATCATAAGCAAACACTAATAAATTTACTCTAACATGTCAATTGAAAGCTAAGAACAGTTAATCAAACAATACATAGACATATCGAAAGATCAAAGGGATAGAAGAACTTCACTTCAATAAAACATAGAGTAATGGTGGATACAATAAGGTTAAAAAACACTAAAAACGAATGAAACTATAAATAAAATCATTCCCTAAGTATTCCTTACGAATTCCACTCATAAAACACAAAAGATAGGGTTTGTATATATAGGAAAAAACTCATGACATCGTCACTTGTTATTTGTGACGTCATCAGCCCGTGAATCTTCTTCGGGCTTCTTCTAAGTTAGTTACTTTGACGATGTTAGAAAGGATCTTGACGTCGTCCCTTGAGTGCTTTGATGGAGTCGCGAGAAATGTTGATGCCGTCTCTAGGCGCTGTAAACCAAAATTTGAGCATCTTCGAGTAAAGTTGCAATCTTGTCCTATTTCTTCCTAAATTGAGTCCAAGTCATGTGTATTTCCTCCAAATGACATCCAAGTGCTAAAAACACAAACAAAAATGATTATGCACATATTTTGGGCATATTTACATGATTTAAGAGGTTAAATGACCCTGAAAAAATGTATAAAATAACACCTCATCAAATACCCCTACACTTGGGATTTGCTTGTCCTCAAGCAAATGAGCTTTTCAAACTAGTCAATAGCAATATCGGGGGCATTTAACTTACTCAATAAAGATAATTTACGGCACAACCAATTAGACCTCGTGATTAAAAGCACAAAAATTTTATACTAACACCTTACATAAGTGTTTGGATTTTCTCTTTCTCACGGGTGTATAATGAATTATAACAATATGAGAAATGGGAAAATAACACTCATTACCTGTCAAAGCATATAAATTACCATAGGCTTGATAAAAGATCAAACCTCCACCCTATTGGCGTAAGCACCTAGAAATTACTATCAAATAGGTCTTTAAAGGGTTATGATGTTTGGATGTAGGGTAAATGGAAACGGATGTGGATATTTAGAAGAATTTTTAGGTGTGGTGAGTTAATTATATACAAGAATACATGTAAAAGGCTTTGTTAAGCCAAGACTCGACCACACTAGGACAAAGATATACAAACTCTACATCAAACTCTTTCTTTTTCTTTTCTCGACTCTTTCTTGAACATAAACATAAACATAAGAAAAATGGTAGCCCGTACATTTTATTTTTTCTATTTTTTCCTCTTTTTTTTCTCTTTTTTTCGTACACTTTTGCCTTGCCATTTGCTGAAACATAAATACTACATGATTTGAGGTTTATAATTGCACCTTACACTTGAGTTTTTAATACTCAATACATAAACTAACTAATGACCCGAATTAGAAGGATCAACAAACATAGAGTGTATTAAGCATGTATGGGGATAATAATTTGACTTCTTTCCCATTTCTCCATAAAACAAAAACTACCATGAATCCTAATCATCCCAAAACTATATACACTAATAAAAGACTCGACCCAGTAACCATGTGCTCAAGCAGATAATTAAATGGGGTTTACAACTGTGATAACAATAATGTACTAAAAATGAGTACATACAAGGAAGGCTAAGACGATTTGGGTGTAACATTTAGTGGGTTGTAAACAATGCTCTTCATTAATAATCCGATATTGACTGGAAACTTACGAGAACCATGGAAAGGATAGGCTTAGAGGGGTGTACTATGGGTATCACGCACTAAAAATGAGTGCATAGCAAGGGTATGGGGGTAGTTATACAATCGGGGTGACCATCATAACTATACAAAATACAAGCTAAAAACAAGGGTTTATCCTAATGCCTCTTATCACTTAGCAAATCCTAATTACACGAATGTAATCTCACTTGTGGTCTCGGGATTCATCACTAAAACAAGTTCTAGAATTTAATATACTACCAGTACACCCTCATAATCCTAACCGATACCAATGCTCTAGAAAAAGTGACAAAACCACACATGCTCGCCTAAATCCATGAACGAGACACATATGATTGCTCAAATCCTTAACTCGAGCAAGCTAAAGGTTAAATTTATTAAATCGCCAAAGATGGATGCTTTTTAATTCCAAACGATCTAGGGGCGAACCTTACATTTTTGGGGTGGAATTTTTTAGTGGTAGGGTTTTTCTGCTAGTCATATAACTCCTATCCAATAAGACGCTATTAATACTAAGTTTTCATCTGTATGTGTCATAAAAAAATTAAATTTGGGTCAAAATACCTTCTATGATACGTTTTAGTATATTACACATCTTTTTAAGAACAAAGCAAATGCAATTGAAGGAATAGTTTCTAAGGCTTTATTTACCCCCTACACTTATTTTAAATATTGTCCCCAATGGTCTACAAGTAACCGAAATACGAATAAATGGAAAGTAAGATAAAGCAAAAGAAACTAGTACTCCTTTGGTTTTGCTTAATATTGGAGAAGAAACAAAATAAACCGGCTAAATCGTCATCCAAGAATCGTCCATACGAAAATCCAAAGGACTTCTTCTTATCAAATATAACCTTCAAATCAAAAACAAGAACAACTATACCAAGCGTAAAATACATGGGTGAATGATATACAACCCTAAAAATTATGAATTAAAATCCTAAGAAAGCAATAAAAGTTTGAATGAGTGTACCAATGTAATCGTGGCTTTCTGCAAGAGTTGGGAAAATTACAAATTCTAGAAATTACACAAAAATAAATTTTCAAAAATTTAAAAAACGCGAAAAAAAACTTACTGCAGTCTGGTGATGCCGTCTAGAATAATCTTGACGCCGTCTCCAGGGTCTGTAAAAATTCTTGCTTCATTTTCTTAGAAATTTTTCTACACGCATATCTTATTAGTTATTTCCTAGAAAAATTTCTGCATAGGCCACAAAAACAGTTAGTACAAACATATGCCTCGAAACAAACATACGAAACAAGACACGAATTAAATTAAACTATTTATTTTACATGTTTGAAATGGTTCTTAGAAAACATATATTTTCCCCTATAATTATTTAATGCAAAATACCTTTAATTTCAATTAAGACGAGGTTAAAGACAAAACAAAGCATGATCACATATAAATCAAACATATAGAAACACACAATAAAGAATATAACACACGACACACCTAAAATGCAAGAAATAAAAGATTGGGTTGCCTCCCAATAAGCGCTTTTGTTTATTAAAGAGTCTTGTAGCTAGAATCAGAGTCACACTCCTAGAAATTATGAAAATGATCCAAGTCGATGATCTCGCTTGGATTCTCTTTTGTGGATAATTTCCTAGTGGTGGGAATTAATTGAAAGGTCATATTAAATTTCTCTCCATCGGGGTCAATCAATTCAATCCTAATGTGCCACGCTTCATCTCCTTCTTTTGGTGGCCTATTCCAATCTATTCTCTTTTCTATCAACTTTTCCAACTCTTGCATATTTCCTTTAAGATTTATAGGTATAGATCCTAAGAATTCTATCATCTTTCTAAACACTAAAACGTCCTTAAAGGGGTTAAGTTCGGCATCTCTAGCAATTTCCTATTCCCAGTCAAATGGTAATCCATGAAGTCTTTCTTAGCATAATAAGGGGGTCGAGCACCAATACCATCCGTACTAGGTCGTAGTTCATAAGATTCTCGCTTTCCTAGGGTAGTCCAATAAGGCACATCTTCATCACCTAGGTCAATTTCTTTAACTCAAAATATTGACTAGTAATTCCTTCTCCTACCCCTATTTTGGCTTTCTTACAATCTATTACGGCACTAGCGGTTGCTAAAAATCCTCTTCCTATAAGTAAAGGGGTTGCGGGGTCTTTTTCTATATCTATAACATAGAAGTCTTCTAAAAGTTTTAACTTTCCTAGGTGAACTTCTACATTTTTGACAATTCCTACGGGATAAGACTTAGTCACATTTGCTAACCTAAAAATCATGATTGGTCTCTTCTAATAATCTAATTTTGAGATTTTTAAAGAGATATAATGGGATTAAGTTCACACAAGACCCTAAATCGGCTAAGGTATCAAAAGGCTTAGAGTCTCTTTGTACACAAGGCAAGGTGAATAATCTGGGATCCTTCATTTTCTTTGGCATTTTGCCTTGAATTAACGCGGACCATTTTTACCTAACTCTAAACTCTCTAGATATCAATCAAGAATTGCATTGTATATTGGAGCATGAGCTAGAACTTCAAGAATCGATAAGTTAAGATGCAAATCCTTAAATTCATCTTCTAAAGTCTTTTCGGGTTGTTTGGTTTTGGTGTTCTAATTTCATTGACCGTTAGTGCTTTAACTTGTGGTTGGTCTTTTTGAAAATTATTTGTTTGTTTGGAACACGTTTTAATAGCATTGATCGAATTAAGGGGATGGGATGAGCTTTGGGGGTCTTCCATCGGCTAAGAACGAGTAGATGAAACCGAAGAGGTGGGGTTAGCATTCAATTTTGGGTTCTTAACCGTATCACTTGGGAGTGCTAACGTCATTAGATCATTGATGGCCTTCAAGAATGTATCAATTTTATTGGTCATCTCGCTTTGTTGTTGTTTGAAATCAGCTTCAAACTTGGACAATCTAACGTCTTAAGATGCCATAAAATTAGACACCAATCCTTCAAGATTTGATTGATTATTAAAATTTTGAGGATTGTTGTTGAAGGGATGATTCGGGAACAAACTGTTGGGTTGAAACGATTAGGTGGGTTTGAAAATTATTTTAAGAATTTTGAGGTTGCCTCCACCTAAGGTTTGAGTGACTTTTCCATGACCGATTATAGGTATCACCAAGGTTGTTTTGCAAGGGTTTGAAAGTGAACCACTTGCCTCCTGCTTCGTCAGTACGCGAGGATGCATAGTCAACAAAAGCTTGCTTAGGATTTTCCATACAATATTGAGTGTCGTGGGGACCACTACAAATCTCACATGAAGAAGCCATTTTGTTCCCTTGAACGGGTGGGTTAGGAACAATATGAACTTCCATCAAGCGTTGGACTTGATTTTCAAGCTCAATGAGACGATGGTCAGATGTACTTGGGATATCTTGAGGCAAAGAGACTGCCTTGACCTGTTTAGCGAAGTCTCTTGGGTCATTCCAACTTTCATTGTCATAGAGGGCGAGGTCCTCTATAAGTCCCTAAGATTCCTCGACATTTTTTTCACGTAGCTTACCACCAGCCGATTGATTGATGGTTCGCCTTGTGGCGGGATTGACATGGTTATAAAATATTTAGACTTAGAGCCAAAGATCAATACCATGATGAGGGGATTTTTGAAGTAAGTCCTTAAAACGAGTCCATACTTCGGAAAGAAATTCACCTTGATGTTGTTGGAACATCAAGATATCATTATGGAGTTTAGCAGTTCTTCCCGTTAGAGAGAATTAAGCAAGGAAACGGGTAGTGAGATCCTCCCAAGTAGAGATGGATCCCCAAGAAGACGTTCAAGCTAATTGCTAGCTTGCTCGCGAAGGGAAAATTGAAATAAATGCAGTCGCGTACTTTACCTATCTGCAACATCAAGGTCAAGTGAGTCTACAACTTTAAGAAAATCCTTAAGATGTTGGTTTGGGTCTTCGTACCGGACTCCGTGGAATGAACATCCATTTTGCATCAACCGGATGGTGTCGGATCGTATAGGCACCACAAAGTTCCTACCGGGGAGCTCAATGGTGTTTCGATAGCCCTCGTGGCTAGGTCGGGAATAATCTCCTAAAGTACGGATTGGATTTTTGTTTTTCATGGAGGTTAACAAAAATGAAGGTTTACAAAACAAAGGGAATAAAAAAAAGATAGACTACGAGAAAGATAATTAATAGAAAAATAAAAATCTCACTTGATAGGAATCTTGTGAGTAGACTTAGCTAAATAGAATTCGAAACCTAGACTATTCCTCGGCAGCGGCGCCAAAAACTTGATGTGCGTGGATTGCAACACAGAAGTTTTATAATCCCCTAGGCAGTGTACCTAATCGTTGTAGTATAGTATAGGCAAGACTCGGGGGTTGTTATCGTTCTTTAAGGGAATAGTTTGGGTAGGCTCGAATTGAATGTCACTAAGGTCCAAGGGTTGAGAGAAGATTATTTTTGTATTTTTATATTTTTAGAAAGTAAGTAAAATATCAGGTTTTGAAAAGGGTTTGATTAAAACTAATTAACTATTAATCTAATTCTAATCTAATATAACTATGTGGAAACTCGTATAGATAAACAAACATGCTCACTTAATAATGCACTACTCCTTAGATTGCTCTTCCTAATCCTATTGCCCGTCACACTTGCGGTGTAATGTGTAAGTATTTCCTAATTTACAAGCGAATTACACGAACCTGATTTCTATGCAATATTATGTTAAGATAACGCACAATTAAGGTAGTATGAAGACTATTACAAGGCTCCTAAGAGTATATTACACGCATTCAAACACTTAAAAGGTGATCAACCTTATTAAGGCAAGATAGTATGAAGAGTATTGGGAATGTATCCTTTCTACACAATCATGTTTCCCTAGACGTCTTCGCAATCAATAAATAAGGTAGTTTTTTAGAACCTAACACACACACCACCAATAAGAAGCAATAGTAAAAGGAATCACAAACTAAGTTTCATGCAATCATAAGCGAATGCTAATAAATTTAGCCTAACATGCTAATTGAAAACGAAGAACAATTAATCGAACAATACATAGACATATCGAAAGATTAAAGGGATAGAAGAACTTCACTTCAATAAAACACGAAGTAATGGTGGATACACTAGGGTTATAAAACCCTAAAAATGATTGAAACTATGAATAAAATCGTTCCCTAAGTATTCCTCACGAATTTCACTCATAAAACACAAAAATTAGGGTTTGTATATATAGGAAAAAAGTCATGACGGCGACACTTGTTATTTGTGATGTCATCAACCCGCGAATCTTCTTTGGGCTTCTTCTAAGTCAGTTACTTTGACGGCGTTAGAAAGGATCTTGACGTCGTCCCTTGAGTGCTCTGACGGCATCACGAGAAATGTTGACGCCATCTCTAGGCGCTGTAAACCAAAACTTGAGCATCTTTGAGTAAAGTTGCAATCTTGTTGTTGATCCCAATAGAATAGATCTTTCTTAGCCTGTATAAGCCTAAGTTGTATTGAGTAAATTCAAAACAACTGTGATAGAAACTTTGATTGTGAATATCAAAGACTATGCGGAATCTAGTCAATGATACTAAGAAGAATTTCAATGAAACAGTAATAAATAAGATTAATAACAAACAGTTTATCAAAATTTAACCTCAATATAATACGAACAATCTTAATAGTGTTAGGGTTTACAAAACCTTGAAGCTATATCAATATCAAAACAAAGG
>BQNB010054663.1:9799-39448 GCA_026074375.1 Tanacetum coccineum | reverse complement strand
TTTTTTTTATTCAAAACAGGAACAAAAGTTTTATTTCTGGTATATGATGATTTGGTTAACAACCAAGCTCTGATGCCAATTATTGTCCCTATACGATGGATCTATGATCTAACTGTAGTCACAATATACCAAGAAACAGAAAAACGAATTGTAACTATGAAATACAAGTGTTTTAATAATCTGACTTTCGTTCAATCTTGTTTGTTTACATGTCTTCCTATTTATAACATACTAACAGGTGTTATGATGAAAGGATGTGTTGGTTCATTCGAACCAAGGGTCATGACCTTTCAAAAATAACTGTAAATAACTAACTATAACTAACTATAATACATACTAAGTACCCTAACTTTGTGTTTATAACATTATTGGTCCTACAAGATCCACTAATCCACTCTGAAAAGTAAAGCAGATGGTAAGTTCATAAGCTTAGTGCTTGCTTAGGAATGTAAGGTAAAAAGCACAATAATGTGTGGTTATATTAATAGAGGCACCCTAGTCGACACTGATAAAAGAACCATGCCTAAATATGCCTAAACCCTCTGGGGGTCAACTGTAAGGGACCAATATGCCGCGTAAATAACCATAATTTCATTGCGCTCACTTATCCACTTGGTTAAAATTCTAAATGCAATTGAACCCTATTTCATTAGATAATGAAAAGGAAAGGCCCCAAGGAATATATGCATCAAAAACACTGATTTTCTTATATAATAAACCACAACTCACAAAAAAACCATCAAAATTTGATAAAGTGTATCAAAGTATGTTGTTATAAGCTTCAAATTTTGGTTCCATCACAAACACCATGGTCTTCTATACAAAATATAATTTGTGTAGAGCATAGAGTTGTAAACTATTTAAAGACAAACTATTATGGGAAGCAACACCACTAACCCAATTTAGCACATGAAAAGTGTGCATGTGCATTGTTACAAATCACATCTTAAACACAACTGGTGTTTGGGATTGCTTATTTTCTCAGGGTTTTAAGCATTGTACTGCCTGGATACACTATAAACTTGCTTCTAATTATTTGCTTATATTTGGACAAAATAAGCAATTTTCATTAAGCATCTTCAAACCTACTTATTTTAATGTATTTGATTAAAAAAGATAATGACTTGTAGACTCACACATCAAACCTATAAACATTTAAATATATACGCAATTGAGTCGTGTCATCATTTCGTTACCCATTTAACGCATTTCTCTACATTTGATTCAAAAATAAACAAATCCATACACTATCTACTGAAGTACTTATTTTTAAGATACTTAAAAGGAAAATAATAAGAAGTGCACATATAAATCAAATCCCAAATTGCTCATCAAAAACCACATAACTAAAACGCCACACTGGAATCAATAGCCTTATATTTCTGACTAGGATCTCCTTTATGTTTTAGCGGTGACAAATAAACATTCACAAAACGTAAAATAACAAACGATAGCCAAAATCCAGAAAACAGGTTTGTGAAACTGGCGCGTTGGGTGTTGGTCCCACTTCAATAGATCGAATTCCTTAATGCGTGTTTAAGGTTTAGTTCTATTAGATAAATCTAACACAACTATAGTAGAAACTTTGTTTGGATGTATTAAAGATTATGCGGAATATAATCTTTAATATTGAGAATAATTTTCAATGAAACGGTAATTCTATGAAAATATAATTCAACAAACAAGCTCCAATATTATTAATGATAATAATACGAATAGTCTCAAAGTATTAGGGTTACAAATACCTTGAAGTTATGAATTATACGACTAAGATTGATTTTGGTTTTGATTCTGGTGTTGGTACCTCAATCTCTATGCCCTATGACCTTCTTTTATACACCACGGAGTTTTACTCGGCTTACAATACTTTTATAAGTATATATAATCTTTTCTATAAATAACTTATACATATCAAGTAAGCAGTACTAACAAACAGTACTAACTTTCACTAGCAGCATTAACTTTTGTACCAGCAGTAGTAACTACTTAGTATATTTTCTTTGAAGTCTCTAAGCAGTACTAACTCTAGCTGAGTAGCATTAACACAAACATGAGCAACAGTAATTCTAATAGCATCAAAAAGACTTTTAATCCCAACAATCATCCCCTAAACTTGATATTCTTCTTTAAAATTATCAAGTTTCTTCATTTAAAGCTTCATCAACACCAGGAGGATACTTCCAAATACTTCTTTACTTCTTAAGCTATTTTATGATCAATTTACACAGCTGATAAGCCATTTCACTTTCATAATTTTGAAGCTTCTTTTCTAACATCATTAAAAAATGTAGGTGGTGTAAGATGATACTTCTTCTCTACCAACATTTAAATGTGCATAGACTGCATCATCAAGGAATGTACTCCACAGGAGTCATACAACTTCCATTCCAACACTTTGTATCCGTTTTGCAGCTTCCATACTTCATCTTTTACATGTGATTCAAACATTATTTTCATATCATTCCATAACAGATAATCCATGCTTTCCACTGGTCTTGTTGATCCATATCTAGCATTTACCAACTTGTACAAGTCTTCCAAATCTTCCATGTCAAAACTTTTAAGCATGCGACTAAAGACCATGTACATTTGAGACTTTCCATCAGCTCTTATTATTTGATAATAGCTTTTCTTTCCTTCTTTGTGGATCTTCCAGTCAACAATCCTTGGAGACTTAACAGCCAAAAGAATAGCATCAATTGTTACCTCTTCTTCATCTAGAATGATTTCCAAACAATGTTTAAGCTCTGCTATTTCTTTGTCATCATCCACTTTTTGCTTCTTTGCATTCTCTTGTATCAGCACTGCTCCTGCTCTCTTTTCTTTGCCTTTCACCAGCTCTGCTCTAAAGTCTTTAAATGTATTTACCTTTTTGAAAGCTCTATCAAACATCTCTTGAATAGAATCAAATCCTTTTAACTTCAAATCTTTGAGCTTGTATCCTTCCATGTTCTTTAGGTAAGTACACATTATCTGTCATTG
Source organism: Tanacetum coccineum (assembly GCA_026074375.1). Lineage (NCBI taxonomy): Eukaryota > Viridiplantae > Streptophyta > Magnoliopsida > Asterales > Asteraceae > Tanacetum > Tanacetum coccineum. The sequence continues at coordinate 36,466 of BQNB010054663.1, read as the reverse complement.
TTGAGCTTTTATTGGTGGTTTGTTTCTTTTCTCTTTTGCTCTTTTAGCTGCAAAATGCTTTCTTCTTTTCTCTAAGAGTTGTTGAAATAATGTAGCCTTTTCTGCATCAGACAACTCTTCTTGTTCTTGTGCTTGCAATCTTTCAGCCAATTGATGATCATCATCAATCTTTGCTTGAATATCATCCCATTCTTCAATCAAGGCAATATTGGCTTCTTTTTCTTTTTCAGTTTTTTCTCTTGCAAGTCTTTCTTCTTCATCAAATTCAGCTTGTAACTTTAAAGCAGTTTCTTCAGCAAGCATGATTTGAACTTTCTTCTTCATAGGCTTCACAGGTTAATCTATCATTATTCCTTTACCCTTGTCTTGTGATTGTTGTGAAGAAATTGTTGTTGTTGTTGTAGATTTACCTGGCTCTTGAAAAATAATCCCTTTTACCTTGGGTTTTGAAGTTTTTAATGCTTTAAGTGCTTGAGCCAAAGTAATTTCTTCAGTAGTTATTGTAATAGTTGTTGCAGCGGTACTAACTTAAGCAGCATCAACTACTTATTCAACAACATTTTTATTTTGCCCTGCAACAAACACCTCCTCATCATTTAAAGCAACCACATCAAACATCTCTTTGTCAGTATCATCGTGAACACTAACTAGGGTAATTTCTTCATCTGCATCAATAACATTAATCCTCCCCTGTTTGGATGCATCATCACCCAAACTTTTTTTCTTCATATTCAGAGATTCTACATAGTGTCAAACGCCATTTTGTATAATCTCTTCAGCTTATGAGATCTTGACCTATCTTTCTTTTTAAGCTTCTTGACCCTCCTTTTCAAACTATCAATCTCATTTTGTTGAGTGGTATTTGTCTGCTCCAAATCAAGAACTCTTATTTGTAAAGTGGTACACAATGCCATCAATTCATCAAGTTTAAGTCTATCCTCATCACTTCGAAGTGTGTTACCTCTTGCGAGCAGTGAATCATTGGAAAGTTTAAATACTCTCTCAAACCTAGTTCGAGCAGTAGTATCTCCATGGTTTCTTGGCATCTGGGACCACCACCTGAAGTAGTTCCAAGGGAACTAGATTCATTAGGTGTTGCCTTGGATCGGGTCTTAGTTATGTTACCACTGTCCTGCTCTGCTTCTAAGCTAGAAGTAGTAGTGGCAGCCCTCACCAAACTGTCACCCAACTCCTTATGGACAGCCTCATCTGCAACATTGTTAGTAGGATCACTAGGCTGAGGTACCTAAGTGTCCTTTCTCTTAGGCTTCCTAGGTTTTTGTGTCTTTTGAGGTTGAGTTGATGATTGAATAATGGTGGGTGTGTGATGGGGATCAGTGGGCATTGCTGAACCTTCACCTAATTCAGATTGGTTTTGTACCACCATTGTTAGAAATAAATGTGTTACTTTACCAGAAAAACATTTCCCTACCCTTCTCATATTTCCAAAGATCTTTTTAGTGTGAGAGGGTGCAATATAAATTCACTTGTGAGTTGGCATCCCATAAAGTTGTTGATCCAAAACACTTGTACAAACCTTGGATACATCAAAAATGTAACATCCGGTAATTTTCGGAATTTTAAAGGACTATTTTAACCTTTGACTTTTCGGGTCTGGCTTGACTTTTTGACCTTTGGTCTTTTATCGTCACATTAAAGCGATTACCGCATAACCGGTAAAATTTTCGGAACAAATTTTAAATAATAACCCATATTTATTTTTACATCTCTCAGGTGCAAAGCTATTTTTAACTTACCCGAATTGAAAACGAAAAATGTTATTTCTAAGCTGACGTATCAAAAACGAACCACTAAGTCACGTTTTCACAACTTGGACTCTAAAGCAATTTGATGTAAAACGACATTCCTGACAACTCTTTAGTTTTGACCGAGACCCGAAAACAGTCAGAAAGTGACTGAAATGCCCTCGCAAGATTATAGAAATACGAAAATAATTAAATAATATTTAGTTATCACTTTTTATTAAATAAAAATATTTAATAAATTAATTATCATGTTATTCAATAACGTTTATTAAAAACACAATTATTCAAGTTAAAAATTCATTTTACGGACAAAGTTTGTCAGCGATATACAATTAAATGATGAACATTTTAAATAAATGTTATAAAACAATTCTGAAATAAAGTCGTGTAAAAATATTTTTATTGGAAAAATGATATGGAAAACAATGGCTCAAGTTTCGTTGATTCCGAAATCGACCGTTAACTAGTTCAAACGAGTCCCGAACCGATAGTTATCAAAACTATGTTAAAAACTTACAAAATCAACCCTGAACTAATATTCAATTTCTATTTCATTTTAAACTTTTATTATATATATAAAAGTTTTATATTTTTTTTCTTTTCTCATTTCATAAATATATACACACATACATGCCCTTCTCTCTCTCTCTTAATTTCCGACAGCCACCGCCGCCGCCGGAAAATTTTTCCGGCGAGTTTTCCGGCCGAACCCGATTTACCCGATCCCCACACCCGCGCGCTGCAACCACCACACCGACGCCACCATCGTCATCATCATCATAACACCACCTCACCACCATCATCGTCATCACCACAGCCGCCACCCACAAGGGTGCGTGTGGTTTTCTCCGCCGCACCAAATAAAAAGGGTGCGTTTGTTCTTTTATAAAAACACCACAAGGGTGTTTGTTTCGGTGATCAACACCACGACAAGGGTGCGTTTGGGCGGCTGTCCCGAAGCACTAGGGTGCGTGGGTTTGATAGTAGCACCAAGTAGGGTGCGTTTGGTTTGTTTTATGGCACCAAGAGGGTGCGTTTGGTGGGGCAGCCACCACCTTAGGTGCGTTTGGTTTTAATAAAACAGCCACAAGGGCGTTTGGATCTGGGTTTATACAATAAGGGGGCGTTTGGCTGTGTAAATGAAATAAGGGTGCGTTTGGTTTGTGGGTTACGCCCCGAGAGGGTGCGTTTGGCTGTTAGACAGCCTATAGGGTGCGTTTGGTTGGTTGGTTAGCACCAGCAGGTGCGTTTGGTTGGTTTAAAAAAGCACAAAGGGTGCGTTTGGTTTAACATAAAGAGCATAAGGGTGCGTTTGGTTTAGCAGTATAACCAAACGGGTGCGTTTGGGTTAGCAGGAAAACCGTATAGGGGCGTTTGGGTTAGCAGTTTCACCATAAGGGCGCGTTTGGGTGAGCAGAAACAACTTTAGGGTGTGTTTGATTTATACAAAACGACAAATAAATATAACATAAGGTTTTATAAATATTAAAACTGGATATAATGGTGGATAATTGGTTAAATAATGTGATTAGTTATTATTTTCGGATATATTATATTAGACCCATAACGGACTTATAAAATGGAAAACAATGCAATAAGCTCAATAATATACACTTGTTATTTACTTGGTTGTTTATATTACAATTGATTTGGAAAGGTTGATTTGCAACAAAGTCTCTCGACTTGGGATCGTTTTATAAACGGAAAAGTCATGGCAAAATTTATATAAATTTTTATATTTAGTAACGATTCACTAAAGCTTCTATTATTTTAGAAAACCCGATAACAGGGACTAAGTTATTTAAAGATATATGAATTTTGTTTTATACAATACCCGACCAACGAACGAAAACTATACTTTTACATTGAGACGATTATTTTAGACGCGATTTGTCGAGGAAACGAAATATAAGTTATAAAATATTATTTTATATTTTATAATTGTCAGCTAGAGATACATATAATTGTTGTAAAAAGCTTATAAACATCGTTTTTAACTTAATTAGTACCTTAAAACGTACGATTACGTTTATGCAAGAACTTTTTATTTATTAAGTGGTGATTCAGAAGAAAAACGGGTCAAACTAATTGGTTAATTATTTACTCACACTTCTTATATAATACTTGCAAAGTATTATACATTTCATATTAACCTTTGGATTGTTTGTCTTTAATATATAATTCATGATACGAATTATATACTTGCTCATTTTTCATATGTAATATATACGGGATATATTACATACTTTGCGTTACTTTCGATTTATTTTATTTAACCAACCACCAAACTATTACAACTTGGAAATCTAAATCTTTATCAACGTGTCGCGTTGACGTAACTATTCATCGAGAAACCCAAATACATTATCCTAGGCTAGTGGATCTTAGCCGTTAAGATTAGTTGCAACTTCGTGATCGAGCGGTTTCGGTTTTTCCGTTTGTGCTGTGCTTAATAGGTGCAGTTCTGCAAATCATTCTACATCATCAAGGTGAGATCATAGCCCCATGTTTTACTTGGTTTTACATATATTTTTGGGGTGAGAACATGCTTGTTTACAAATGCATTTTTACATGGTTGATTACAAATTGGTTTGTATACTCATTTATATATATCTCGCGGTGAGATACGATACTTGGTTATATTTATGGACGCGTTTTGGGGTGAGAAACATATGCATGGGCTTTTACAATTGGACGCAAGTGGATATTTTTACTTTATGATTATGTGTTTGCCTAAGTAGCGATAACCCAAATTGAGCCCATTATCATGAACTGTCAATTACTAGATTGTAAGCGCGAATGTTATGAATAGATCTATTTGGGATTGACATCCCCGTTTAGGTGACTAGCTATCACCGGGAACGAACGCAAACCATGTCGAACTAGGGATGTTTCGGGTTAGAACATCAATACGGGCAATGTGGGCAATTTTATATTGCTATTTATTTATGTCGAGCTTCAGTGTCATGAGCTTAGGGAAACGTAGTCATGTTTTCGTGATGTTTGCATTTGATGTATTATCACGGGGGAAATCTTGCGGTCCTACACTTATTCATTTTACTATGCATACTTGAAACAATTTGTGATAGTTTTTATTATCATGCATACTTTGAACGATTGCGGTCCAACTTTCATACGTATAAATTTTGTGACGATTATAAGGGTTGAAATGGTCATACGCGTTTTGAAAATCTTTGGTGTAACATTTATACTTAAACAAACCTATGAATTTACCAACTTTATGTTGACGTTTTTAAGCATGTTTTTCTCAGGTGAATTAGATGCTTGGATTATCTGATGTGCATTGGAGTCTAAAATGACAAGATTTCATTCATGGATTTCTACTTATATACAAATGATCAAATCTCGTTGTATCGCTTTCAAGCTTTTCATTGTGATGTAATTATGGGACAAATGTTACATCAATTTCAAAGAAATCAACGAGATTACTTTTCAAACGACACGTTTAGAGGTCGTTCTCTTGTATCTAGCGCTGTGTATTATGAAGTAACTCCCCCGGACACATTTCCGCTGCGACATAATTTTGGGGGTGTTACAGATTGGTATCAGAGCACTGGTTATAGAGAACTAGGTTGCATATTTTACCCTAGACTATAACCGTTTTCACAAACGTTGCATCACAACAAACATTTTCAAAGTGCATACACACTACTTGCTTACTTGCTTAGGTTACTTGTTACCTTAAGTGCTTACATGACATACATATATATATATATATATATATATATATGCTTACATTCTTTTTGCGTATATCGTACGCTTATTTATATAAGAGTTAATTATATAAATACTAGAACATTTCTTAAGACATTGTGAGTTGCACAATGGTCTCATCTATACCTCAGACATTGTGAGTTAGACAATGGTCTCATTTTACTTCTTAGACATTGTGAGTTGCACAATGGCCTCATTTCGTTCTCAAGCATCGTAAGTTAAGCAATGGTCTCTAAGAATATTATTTTCTTCATAACTTTATACAATATCGTATTACACGGAGGCCGTCATAAATTTTGTTTACATGGAATTATGTATGAATCTAAGTATTACAAGTCTTGTATGGGCGGGACTTGTAATATGAGGATTGATATGATAATTGCTATGTTAACAAAGCCCGTCACAGTTCTGTTTACATGGATGATGTTTAAATCTAATATTACAAGTCCATGTATGGGCGGGACTTGTAATAGAAGGGATTTATATGATAATTGCTATGTTGACTCGTTCATAAAGACTTTTACCTTAGTTACTCTAACCGAGTACTCATTAACGATCTTGAACACTATGTGATTTCCCTGATAGTTTTACTCCCCGTCTCCGAAGACGAGTTTGGAACACTCGTCCCATACTCATTAGAGCACATGCATCGTCATGTCATCCATCACCTTGAAGGTTATGCGAGTACGCGTATTGCATCAGGAATTATTAAGTAGGATGATTTATAATCTGTTTATTTGAAAGGATTGGGACGCTCTTTATTTAATAATAAATAGTAAATCGCCGAAATATATGTTTATCATTCATTATTTACATAAATTTGGACGCTTCTTTATGCAATTAATGAATATGGAATGAGTGAGGCTTAAGGTATCCGATATGAAACGAGTATGAACTCTGAACCCGAAATCACCGAATACGTTAAAAATGTATGAAACACAAAACCGTGCATTACGCTCAGCAGATCTTAAGGCATCATTTGGAGACTTAACGAAATCCCATTCCTAAGTTAATTCTTTTGAAAAACCCACCTTACAAAATTCTTTACGTATCATGACTGTTAGTGGAACTAAACAGACTTGTTACACACTTTGAATTAATGGAGTCAATTCACCGAACTAACGGACTGAGTAACATATTCCGCAGTCTATCGCATAGCTTTTTTTTTTTTTTTTTATTTTTTTTTTTTTATTTTTTTTCTTTTTTTTTTATATTTTTTCCGCGAGCTCCTCCCATTTGTTAAACTTTATTCTGGGAATATTGTTTATCGGAATGTCCTCATTCTCGGCATCCCATCACCATTTGTTATAGTTATTGATGTTATGGTCGCTGCTGTTGGGTCCTGGAGCGGTCCCAATTAGTACACTTTTTCCATAATAGGTATCCCCAACCCTCCTAAACCAGATAACACCTATCGACGAAGGAGATAGTCGAACTCCTCACTTCGGGTCACTGGTAAGAAGAATTAGGTCGCGATACATCTTAGTACTGCCAAGTAAGTTGGGTACTTACATCCATAAGCCACGTTGATGTGAATCATCGAACACCACAGATATCGGAAACGAGACTCTGCCCTTAAACATTTATAGCGCGTTTATATCAATCATGGAACTTGTAGCGATATGTTCATGTAATACCTATTCTGAGCACCGGTCATAGGCGTGGTGGTTGCGACGGTTCTCTTGAGTGGCATTCTGAATTTAAATCACAATAATACAATACACGTGGGATTTCAATAGGATCACTACATAGGGGAGAGATATAACAGCATTGAGTCATAAGACCTATAATGATTTTTGAGATACCCATTTTGACGGATTAGATATCCTGGTCAAACCTAGCCAAAATTTCTGGTACATTGAGAAGTGTCGAAACACCGAATTTTTGCTGAATAAAGTTATCAGCGTTTTGTTTAGAAACGGTTTATTAAAACTTAAATCTTTTCTTGGTCACACAACGGTTAACACAATTTTAATCTCGGGACGAGATTTCTTTAAGGGGTAGGTACTGTAACATCCGGTAATTTTCGGAATTTTAAAGGACTATTTTAACCTTTGACTTTTCGGGTCTGACTTGACTTTTTGACCTTTGGTCTTTTATCGTCACATTAAAGCGATTACCGCATAACCGGTAAAATTTTCGGAACAGATTTTAAATAATAACCCATATTTATTATTACATCTCTCAGGTGCAAAGCTATTTTTAACTTACCCGACTTGAAAACGAAAAAGATATATGTTATTTCTAAGCTGACGTATCAAAAACGAACCACTAAGTCACGTTTTCACAACTCGGACTCTAAAGCAATTTGATGTAAAACGACATTCCTGACAACTTTTTAGTTTTGACCGAGACCCGAAAACAGTCAGAAAGTGACTGAAATGCCCTCGCAAGATTATAGAAACACGAAAATAATTAAATAATATTTAGTTATCACTTTTTATTAAATAAAAATATTTAATAAATTAATTATCATGTTATTCAATAACGTTTATTAAAAACACAATTATTCAAGTTAAAAATTCATTTTACGGACAAAGTTTGTCAGCGATATACAATTAAATGATGAACATTTTAAATAAATGTTATAAAACAATTCTGAAATAAAGTCGTGTAAATACTCATTTTTATTGAAAAAATGATTTGGAAAACAATGGCGCAAGTTTCGTGATTCGAATCGACCGTTAACTAGTTCAAACGAGTCCCGAACCAATAGTTATCAAAACTCTGTTAAAAACTTACAAAATCAACCCTGAACTAATATTCAATTTCTATTTCATTTTAAACTTTTATTATATATATAAAAGTTTTATATTTTGTTTTCTTTTCTCATTTCATAAATATATACACACGCATACATGCCCTTCTCTCTCTCTCTCAATTTTCGGCAGCCACCGGCCGTCGCCGGCCACCACCGCCGCCGTCGAAAAATTTTTCCGGCGAGTTTTTTGGCCGAACCCAAAAATTGTTCCTCGTCACCCGATCTACCCGATCCCTACACCCACGCGCTGAAACCACCACACCGACGCCACCATCGTCATCATCATCATAACACCACCTCAACACCATCATCGTCATCACCACAGCCGCCACCCACAAGGGTGCGTGTGGTTTTCTCCGTCGCACCAAATAAAAAGGGTGCATTTGTTCTTTTATAAAAACACCACAAGGGTGTTTGTTCGGTAATCAACACCACGACAAGGGTGCGTTTGGGCGGCTGTCCTGAAGCACTAGGGTGCGTGGGTTTGATAGTAGCACCAAGTAGGGTGTGTTTGGTTTGTTTTATGGCACCAAGAGGGTGCGTTTGGTCGGGCAGCCACCACCTTAGGTGCGTTTGGTTTTAATAAAACAGCCACAAGGGCGTTTGGATCTGGGTTTATACAATAAGGGGGCGTTTGGCTGTGTAAATGAAATAAGGGTGTGTTTGGTTTATGGGTTACACCCCGAGAGGGTGCGTTTGGCTGTTAGACAGCCTATAGGGTGCGTTTGGTTGGTTGGTTAGCACCAGCAGGTGCGTTTGGTTGGTTTAAAAAAGCACAAAGGGTGCGTTTGGTTTAACATAAAGAGCATAAGGGTGCGTTTGGTTTAGCAGTATAACCAAACGGGTGCGTTTGGGTTAGCAGGAAAACCGTATAGGGGCGTTTGGGTTAGCAGTTTCACCATAAGGGCGCGTTTGGGTGAGCAGAAACAACTTTAGGGTGTGTTTGATTTATACAAAACGACAAATAAATATAACATAAGGTTTTATAAATATTAAAACTGGATATAATGGTGGATAATTGGTTAAATAATGTGATTAGTTATTATTTTCGGATATATTATATTAGACCCGTAACGGACTTATAAAATGGAAACAATGACAATAACAAATAAATACACTTGAAATTTACTTGGATGTTTTCTATTAAATTGATTTGGAAAGGTTGATTTGCAACAAAGTCTCTCGACTTGGGATCGTTTTATAAACGGAAAAGTCATGGCGAAATTTATATAAATTTCTATATTTAGTAACGATTCACTAAAGCTTCTATTATTTTAGAAACCGATAACAGGGACTAAGTTATATTTTAAAGATATATTAATTTGTATTATACAATAACCCGACCAACGAACGAAAACTATACTTTTACAATGAGACAACTATTTTAGACACGACCCGTCGAGGAAACGAAATATAAATTTATAAAATATTATTTTATATTTTATAATTGTCAGCTAGAAGATAACATAATAATTGTTGTAAAAGCTTTATAAACATCGTTTAACTTAATTAGTAACCTTAAAACGTACGATTACGTTTATGCAAGAACTTTTTATTTAATTAAGTGGTGATTTCAGAAAACGGGTCAAACTAATTGGTTAATTATTTACTCACACTTCTTATATAATACTTGCAAAGTATTATACATTTCATATTAATCTTTGGATTGTTTGTCTTTATTATATAATTCACGATACGAATTATATACTTGTTCATTTTTCATATGTAATATATACGGGATATATTACATACTTTGCGTTACTTTCGATTTATTTTATTTAACCAACCACCAAACTATTACAACTTGGAAATCTAAATCTTTATCAACGTGTCGCGTTGACGTAACTATTCATCGGAAGCCCAAATACATTATCCTAGGCTAGTGGGACTTAGCTGTTAAGATAAATCGCAACTTCTTGATCGAGCCGTTCCGGTCTTTCCGTTTGTGCTGTGCTTAATATGTGCAGTTCTGCAAATCGTTCTACAACATCAATGTGAGTTTATAGCCCCATGTTTTACTCGTTTTACATATATTTTGGGGTGAGAACATGCTTGTTTACAAATGCACTTACATGGTTGATTACAAATTGGTTTACATAGTTGCTTACTCATTTGCATAGTTCGCTGATGGGATACATATATTGCTTCACTTTTGGTTACAAAATACATACTTTACTTTTGAAATGATTACGGATTAAGCTAAGCGGATTGAACTGATACAACAATTACTGCCCGGAGTGTTCTTTGAAGGGACAACCGGTAAACGGGAGTACATATTTGACTTACCTCGCCCGGGTGTTCTTGGAGGGGAAACCGTAACGGAGTAGATATTCTATTAAAAAATGCCCGTGTGATTTTCTTGAAGGAGAACCACCTGTGATGGGTATATTATAAGTCTAACGTCACAGCTTCATGAACTGTAAAATCAACGTTGAGAGGGTGAGCGCTAATGTTATGGAAATAAGATCTATTATCGGGTGAATCCCCTTATCGGGTTGATAAGCTGATCACTGGGCAACGAACAGTATAGCATTGTTGTACCCACGCGAAATGTATAAAAAAGATCTGTTTTGGATTGACAATCCCCATAATCGGATTAGCTATCACTGGGAAAACCGAACGGTAGAACATGTCGGATTACGATTTGGTTGGGTCTACAGGTCCAACATACATATAACATGAATATTTGCGTTGTCTTGAATAAAGTGGCAAAACATACTTTGAACAAAGGTGGTCCAACTATACATACTTTTGGGTGCCGTATTTGGGATTTAAATGGCGTGCAGCTTTACAAACTATTTGATTTCTAAAATCATACATACTTTTGGAGAGAAACATTTAAGGATTTTTAAACGGTCATACTTACTTTATACCGGCACTTTGGTTCAACTTTTGATACTTATACAAATCTATGAACTTCGCCACTTTATGGTACCTTTTTAAGCAAGTGGTTTTCTCAGTGAATAGATATACTGGCTTACGTATATGTGCAATGAGTCTAAATTTGACAAGATTTCATTGCATGGATTTTCTACTTACATACAAATGATCAAATCTCGTTGGTAGGCTTTCAAGCTTTTCAATTGTTGATGCAATTATGGGACAAATTTATAATGAAGTTTCAAGTGAAATCAACGAGATTACTTTTCAAACGACACATTTAGAGGTCGTTCTCTTGTATCTAGCGCTGTGTATTATGAAGTAACGCCCCCGGACACATTTCCGCTGCGACACAATTTTGGGGGTGTAACAAATAGTGGTACTGCCACTATTCTTCTCTTCAATATCAAATTTAAAAGTTTCAAGCTAGGGAGTTGTTTCAAATTTTTCCAATAAAGAGTCACCATCCTCAACGAGGATAGGAGACTTGAGCACAAAATCGGAAGATAGAGTTGGATTAGCATTTAATGCTTCGATCTTAGCAATGAGAAGATTGATATTCAATAATTTTTCACGAAGAATATCGTCCTTGATTGTTAGAAGAATATCAGTATCAATCTCTCCATATTTTGGGTCAAAATCCTTCACCTCCTCTAAGCTGACGGGCTCAGAATCAGGAGGTGATGCATCAACATAATAGATGTCGTCAATAGAGAAAGAATCGTCATCAATCGAAGTAGAATCATCGTTAGAATCAGACTCAAATTGATCTTTTGAAATGTCAAGAGGCGAAGAATTATCACGAAAAGGCACATCACACATATTGTCGGGAATACCCTCGGACTCTCTTGGGATTAGGACAAGGTCCTCAACACTAGACTTTATTACTTCGTCCGATTCCATTGTTGGAATAGTGTCAAGATGCTCATCCTCCATTATGAGAGAGTCAACGGGCTCCTCGGTTGATAAAACAGGTGTGATTACAACACACGGAGGAAGTTCAGAAATAACGCCACTCAATGGAATAGAACTTTCCTCGTCATCGTCATCATCATAGTAAATAAAATTGAACCGTTGCGAAGTTCTAACATAAGCTGCATGCTCTTGTTGCAGAAGCTCTTTCTCCTTTTTCCTAATTTTAATACTCATTCTATTAAAATTCTGTTTAAGCTCGTCAATCTTAATTTCACATTCCCTTCTATACTGAATATCTATTCTCTCATTACGATAATCTTTAATTTGTAAGTCATTAATTAAACTTTTCATTTCATCTAAATAATGTTGCTTCAGATCCTCCATATCTTGGATACTCATTTCTTGAGGAGGTGATTGATCGATATTAGCCGCTCGTTCCTCTGCTAGTAATTCTCCAATAGTTTTCTCATGAGGAGGATGATGAATGACGGAATACTGCGAGGGTTGAAAGTGGTCAAAACCATAATAATTAGACTCATAACAAAGATTGGGCTCATAATAATTCATTGGTTGACATTGAAAAAAGTCTCATGAGGACCTCCGCTATTTTCACAACAAGGTTCGTAGAAGATCAATTGTTGACATTGAAAAGTTTCGTGCGGGCCCCCACAGTGGGTACAACAAATATATTGTTGTTGAAAACTTTGAAAATTCTGTGGGAAATTAAAGTCTTGATTGTAACACGGTTCTGGATTATAGATAAATAGAACTTGAGGTGGACAATCGTAACCATAATGAGCATCGTTCTCACAAAACTCACAAGAATACGTCGATGGTTGTGAAGGTGGGTTGAAAACGTTCGGGGAATCATCGACAAAATTAGGTAAAAATTAAAGCATAAGCTAGAAAAGGTAAAAAGAAAAAGCTATTTTAACTATGTTTTTGGTTTTTTTTTTCAAATGAAAAAATAGGCTAATTGCAGACTAATAATAAGCAGGTAAAAGCAGTTCAAATCCTAAATTAAGCTTAAAAAGATTAAGAAGGTATCCCAATAAGCTTGTGCAAACAAATTCAGGACCTAAAACTACTATTAGTTAACCTAAATTTGAGCTTCAAAAATAGCTTTCTAAAACTTTCATACTTAAATAAAACTTGACAGATTAAAGACCAAAATCACAAGAGACAACAGACACTTGTCCTCCATTTTTCCTACTGCATTAGACTCTAAATGAAAGCTTAAACAAAACTTCAAAACAACTTTTTAGTAGAGATCAAATAAAATCAGTTTGAAAAAGTGTCAAGTCCACAGATTAAGAAAACTTGTAGATAATACCTTAAAAATCAATTTTAGACTTTAAAAACTTTTGACAAGTGATTAAAACAACTAAAAGGAGCTTGACAAAGGTAGATTGATGACCCAAAACAATTTTTAACTCATTTTGACCCACTTTATCTCTTGACCCAAACACCCCTTTAAATCATAAAAATTAATTTAAAACTAAAAACAGACCCAATTAAGCATAGACAAATAAAAACAGATGGAGTACCATGATAGTAAAAGACAAACAAGCAAGAAACTAAAGAAAATAAGCATTAATCAATAAGCTACCCTAATAAGCAAATATGACTAAAAATGGGCAGAATTTAAGAAAACTCAAACTAAACACCTATAAGCTATAAACTAGGCATATTAGGCTAAACTAAGGCAGGTTAAGCACCAATAAGCAGCAAAAATAAGCAGATAAGCAAAAAATAAGCAAGCAATAAGCAGTTTTAGCAATTAAGCACTTAGAAAAGATTTAAAGAGAAAACAAGGTATACCTTATTCCCCTGCTCAAAACAGGGAATGAATGACCCTAATAAGCTCTAACCTACCCAGCTTATTTGAAATAAGCAGTCTAATAACCCCATAAGCCCTTCCATTATAGGCTTATCATCCATAAGCTAAAATCAAAATTTTTGATTCCAATGACACAGAAAAATCACAAAAGCTGTTGGAAAAGCTTATATTAACAAAACAGGTTCTAAAAGCTTATGAGAGCTTATAGAAATGACTTGTAAAAATAAATAAGCTTAAATGCATAAAGATTAAAAGAGACAGAATTGCTTAAAACACTTTAAAACTGAAATTTCATTAAGTAAAAGAGGATTACAAGACTTTTGAAAGTAAAATGACAGAATTTAAATGACATAAAACATAAATAAAAACATCAACAGTAAAATTATACTACTCCTAAAAACTACTACTACACTAGATAACTTGCTCTGTGTGAACAGTGTCTCCATTTATAGGCAGATGTGTGTTTCTTCTGTGAGGAGAGAGTGAGGAGCCTTCATCCTTTAATCTCAGCCTTTGAATTATCTTGTTCACCAAGAAATGCCATCTGAGCCCTTCATCTTGGTTTTTCTTCATCAACGAATGAGAAATCAAAGGATTACCAAGGTGGATTTAGAGGTTTGTGAAGTGGGCCAAGGTTTGGGGAGTGATTTTAGTTTGTCGTGTTGTAGGGAAAGGGTAGAAGACGTGTGAATAGTGGTGGGGTTATTTGGACGGGAAAAGCACTGTAGGGTTTGATTTGTTATAATAGGGTAACGGGGGGTTAGCCCTATTTTTGGTATATGTTTGCATCGTTAGTCCTTTAAGGACTAACGGTGAAAGGGTATAAGGACCTCCAATGTTATAAGACTTAACAGTCTTATAGTTAGGGCAGTTATGGGTTTGGGCTTTTGTTGGGCCGGGTATATGTATTTGGATTTTAGGCTTTTATAAAACTTAAGGCTTTAAAAGTTTTATACATAAATGCTTAATGGGCTGACCCAGCCCATTAAATGGGTACGGGTTGGCCCATTTAACATTTCTTCGATATCGGCTTTGTCTTTGACTTTTGACTTTGAATTGGTTGACTTTTTGGTTGACTTTGACTTTGACTTTTTGACCTTTCACGCTCTTTCCATTCCCGTGCTTGGTTTTGTCAGTTTTGCTTCATTTTTGTCCTTTAGTAAATATCCGTTACCTGCACAATCATAAATCACAAAACACACAAATATAATGTGTTTTTGTATATTTTGGTCATTTTAGGCTCATTTTTATAGGCAAAAGGTATGTGTAATTAAGCACATACCAGAAAACCTTCTCAAAACTCGGTCAAATCTCAGATGTTTACTTTGCAAAAAAAAGACATTGAATGGGAAAACCTTTGGGTTTATGCATTTTGTCAATATTGAAGACCCAAGACAATTTGAATTAACCCTTAACTTTTTCAACCACGGTAACCATCAACATTGCACGTTACCAAAACCATAAACCCGTTAAACCTATCTTCCTACCTCAAACCACCACTAACCGTCACCCATCCAAACAACCACCACCAAAACACTCAAAAAACCCTCAACCTACCACCAGCTTTCATCGAAAAACTTACGCCAAAATCCTTAATGTTTTTTCACCATTTGTACCATCAACAACCCCTCTAAAACCTATAACCATCCACTCTTGTCCCGACCTTATCGCCAAACCTTCGTATACACTGATAGGGGAACTCTTCACTATAGATACCATCCCAAATCTTCACTCTATATGTGATGATAATGGCCTTCCAAATACCTGTATCAAATACCTTAGTGGGTTTCACGTCCTCATAAAACTCGAACGCAACCCTTCATTTGAAACCATCCTTAACAAAACCTCCTTTACCTCTTGCTACAAAACCCTTAAACCATGGAACGATAAGTTTTACCTCAATAATAGACTTGCTTGGATCTCCATCAAAGGGCTACTCCTCAAGCTTGGCATGAAGCTGCTTTCTCATGTATTGTCGGGAACTTGGGTGAGATTGTTTTCCTAGAAAAATGCAACCCATCGTGTAACAACCTAGTTGCTAGAAAAGTTTGCATCCGCACTAAATGTATGGATGTAATCCAACATACCTTACCCGTCATCATCGATAATATGCACGTTTGTATCAGGATACGAGAGCTAATAGGTGAACATGACAATATACTTCCTAACAATACCAATGTTGAGATGGAAATAACTGATGATGAAGATGATGGGCTTTATGATGGTGGGTCAGAGTTTGAACTATTCCAAGGTGAACATGAGGATGAAGGTGACGAAAACTTTCATGGCGAGGGTGGTTGGATAAAAGATGATGACAACAATTGCAACTCATCGCCCATGAGCTCTGAATTTTTAGGCATAAAACAATTGTTAACGGAAATCGAACATATGCATGAAAGGTCATCATTAGAAAATTTAAATTCAACGGACATGTGTACGAGTCAACGCGAACCAATGGCTTCAACACATAATAAGAATGTTGATAACAAACTTTCCTCACACTTTGTCCCAGAAACACAAATAGGGAATAATACAAAAGATGTGTTAGATAATGTTGTTGATAACAACCTATCTCAACCATCACGTGATAACATGTATATGTCCCTTATTCCTAAGGCTGTTAATTTGGTGGATCTAGATCCTACTTTCCCTATACAGTTTCATGAGCCCACTACCCAAAACACCTCTCCTAGTTTGGATCTACCTGTTGGTCCACACTACAAGCCCAATATCCAAAACCCCACTGAGCCAAGCAACCCACACTTCAAACCCAATGAACCGTGCAAAGTTTATGCACGTAACAAACAACATAAAAAGAAATTACACTCCTCAGCTCCTACTCCTACTATAACACTGACCACCACTAAAAAACAAACTAAATTCAGTTCCCTTAAGCTCATAGATTCTATGAATGGTATCCATCCCACTGCTCAGAAAGCTAAAAATCCTAAACTTTCGGGCTCAAGCTCAAAACTGAACACCCCCTCTGTTTTGTATTTCTGTAATGACTCTTTTGTCGTGCGGTGCAATAACAGAATCATCAATAGTGAACCAACCCACTCCAACGAAAGTGTAAACGAGGTTATAAAAACAATAGAAGTTGGCTCTATCCTTGGGTACAACCTTGCTGGTAGAGAAGTAGATGTTTCTAACATTATCAAAAACACTGGTGACAATATTGTGAACCCGTGATTATTGGATCTATTAATGTCAATGGAGTTGGTGCCGCTCCAAAGAAAAAATGGGTCCAAAAACTTTGCCAGGATAATCATCTTAATTTCATTGGAATTCAAGAATCCAAAACCGACAAAGTTGATACTAATTTAATTCATTCTTATGGGGCAATCAAAGGGGTGATTTTGCTTGCAAACTTGCAAATGGTTCTTCGGGTGGAATTATAGCTATATGGGATGATACTTTATTTCACAAACATAAAACCATCCACAGTGAAGATGGGTTTCTTGCCATTTTAGGAAAATGGATAAAGATTGGAGTTGTTTGCTTGATGATTGTGGTATATGCCCCTCAAGACTTGAAGAAAAAGATCACACTTTGGAATAAGATTTCAAACCTTATCCTTAGTCATCAAGAGATGGCCATTGTTCTTGGTGATTTTAATAAGGTAAGATGTCAAAATGAAAGGCTTGGAACTGTATTTTGTAACAAGGGTGCAAAGTTGTTGAATGATTTCATATATAATTATGATCTTGTTGATCTTCCAATGGGTGGCAGGAAGTTTACTAGAATGAACAAGTATGGAACTAAGTTGAGCAAGATTGATCACATTTTAGTCACTCAACACTTTGTGTCAATGTGGCCTAACGCTCAACTTACTGCCCTTCCACTCGATCTTTCTGATCACTGTCCCATTATTATCAAAACCCATCATGCTGACTTCGGTCCCATCCCATTCAAGTTTTACAACTCTTGGCTCCTTAATGATGAACTTGGCATCATTATTTCTCATTCTTGGTCTGCACCTCTGAACCGCCACACCATCCACTCGGCTACCACTTTGAAATGTAAATTACAACTATTGAAAAGTCACATTCATGAATGGCGTACCGGTATGCTACGAATGAGGCCAATAAAATTGGCAAAATCCAAAATGAAATTCATCTTCTTGACTTAAAAGCTGAATCCAGTGGGTTGTTAGATCTTGAAATTCAAGAACGTCTTGATTTATTGAAACAAAAAGAAGACTTGGAGTATATTCAAAGACTTGATCTTTTGCAAAAGGCAAAAATAAAATGGGCTATTGAAGGCGATGAAAACACAAAATTCTTCCATGGTATGATAAATAACAAATTTCCAAGATCAAGAATAAAGGGTATCTTTGTGGATGGAACATGGGTTTCAAATCCAACCACAATAACTGAAAACATTTTTGACTTTCACAAGACGAAATTTCAAAATTCGCTCATCAACCGGCTTACTTTTAGTAACACACTTTTTAAAACCCTCTCCGATCAAGATGTATCCCTCCTTGATGCACCATTTACGAATGAAGAAATTAAAGAAGCGGTTTGGAATTATGGCGGTGGTAAGTCTCCTGGCCCTGATGGGTTTACTTTTAGGTTTATCAAACACTATTGGGAGATTATTGGAAGTGAATTTATTGGGATGGTGAAACGGTTTGAAATTGAAGGCTTTCTTCCTAAAGGCTCTAACTCCTCTTTTATAGTTCTTGTTCCAAAATGTGAAGACCCACTTCATATTAAAGACTTTAGACCCATAAGTCTTATTGGGTGCCAATATAAAGTCATCGCAAAACTCCTTGCGAATACACTTCTTCAAGTTGTTAGCTCCGTTGTTAGTGACGTTCAGACAACTTATATAAAAGGGAGACAAATAATAGATGGCCCTCTCATGGTCAATGAAATTATCTCTTGGGCATCAAAAAAGAAGAAGCGGATTTTTCTTTTAAAAGTGGATTTTGAGAAAGCTTTTGACTCTGTTGATTGGGGCTTCCTCGACAATGTCATGAAACGGATGGGTTTTAGTCAAAAATGGAGAAAGTGGATCAAAGGGTGTCTCGATTCGGCATATATCTCGGTTCTTGTCAACGGATCCCCCACCAAAGATTTTAAAATTGAAAAGGGGCTAAGGCAAGGTGACCCATTGTTGCCTTTTCTTTTCATTATAGCAATGGAAGCTCTTCACGTTACACTTGAAGATGAAAAATTGAAAAACATATTTGAAGGGGTTAAAGTGGGGTCAAATAACATAGATATTTCTCATCTTTAATTTTGCCAATGATGCTCTCATTATGGGAAAATGGTCTATTGATAATGCTAAGAACCTTTGTCGTATATTGAGATGCTCCACTTGGCTTCCGGCTTAAAGGTAAATTTCTCAAAAAGCAAACTATTTGGTATTCGGGTATCGAATATCGAACTAAATACGTTTGCCTACACGCTTTTTTTGTGAACCTTTGAAACTTTCTTGTGTGTACCTTGGCCTTCCGATTAGGGCTAACATGAACAAAAGTAACAGTTGGAAGCCAATCATCGATAAGTTTCACAATCGTCTCACGTCTTGGAAAGTAAAATCTCTTTTTCCAGGTGGTAGACTAACACTTCTCAAATTGGTCCTTGGTGCTCTTGGTACTTACTACTTCTCTATTTTCCAAGCCCCTAAGTGTGTTCTTAACTACCTTGAACAACTTAACGCAATTTCTTTTGGGGCGGCAGTATGGAGAATAACAAAATTGCTTGGATTGCTGGGAAAAAGGTATGTTCTGAACTGAAATTTGGGGCGCTTGGGATTGGAAGCCTTAATGCTTCAAATATATCCATGTTGGTAAAATGGTGGTGGAGATTATACACGGATAGAAATGTCCTTTGGTTTCAAGTGATTGTGTCTATTCATGGCTTAAATGGTGGTATTGATTTGGAAGAAACATATTTAAATCGGCTTCCCCCTAGTCCTTGGAAAAACATTTTGTTACTAAACCGCAATCTTCTAAAAACCAATATTGATTTGCTCGTAATTTTCAAGAAAAAGGTCGGTAATGGCAGTATCTTCAAATTTTAGGATGACATATGGTTTAGCGGTAATTGCTTAAAGACTACTTTTGCTAGACTTTACTCATTGGAATTGAACAAGCAGTGTCTCGTCAATGAGAGATGTAGTTTACTCAATGGTTCTATTAACTTTACTTGGGCTTGGAGGCGCAATCTCAGGTCGGGTAAGGAATTGGACTAGTTAGATACTCTTATGGGTCTCCTACAACACAATTGCCCTTATCCTACTAATGATCGTTGGGACTTTACACTTCACCACTCCAACATGTACTCTGTGTCTGTGATGAGAAAATATATCGACTCTAGATCTTTACTCACGGATGGTAATAAGACCAGATGGAACAAATTAGTCCCGATCAAGATCAACATCCTTGCATGGCGCTTGATCAATGATAGACTTCCTATGCGTTCAAACCTAGACTTACGTGGTATCGATCTTTACTCCTAGTTATGCCCGGTTTGTGATGACGTCATAGAATCTGCTCAACACCTATTTTTGCACTGCAATTTGGCTTGTAATCTGTGGAGTTCAGTTTTTAAATGGTGGAAAGTGGATAATGTGCCTAATACGATTTTGGACCTGATAACATGGGTTGATTCAGCAAACCTTCCTGATGTGGCTAAAAACATTCTGGATGGGTTTATTCTAACTACTGTTTAGGTAATTTGGTGCTACCGCAACAAGATTTTCTTCGACGAAAAGCCACCACAGAAAGATACCCTCATGGATGACATCAAAACTTTTTCTTTTTCTTAGATTGTTAATAGGTCCAAAACCTTTCGACCTGTATGGCTCGATTGGCTAAATGACCCTATGTCTACTTGTAAAACTTGTTTGTAGACTGTTTCTTCTTCTAGCTTCTTGCAAGTTCAATAAAATCGTCGTTAAAAAAAGTATGTGTTATAGAAAACAGAAAATTACAATAAAAATGTTATCTGTATGGTCTTGTGTTTGGTTAAATGGCATTTGAAGTTTGTGTGATAGATATATGTTTGGCAAAAAGATGTTTCTATCATGCTTCGACAAAAGACCAAGATTACATACTTGAAGCAACAACTCATACGAGCATGTGCATGAAAATGACTTGAGATATCTAAATACTAAACCAAAGATTACATTGCTGTGACAACCATTGATTGCTAAGGTGAGCCCAGAGTGTTCTGGCCTTCACTATGGGTAATAGGTAAAAGCCATTTTAAAGCAAACAATACAACTTTTACATGGTAGCAATATAGGGGGTGTTTGGCATTGCGTTTGTAAACAGATTATCTGCTTATCACATTTTGAAATCGCTAAAATTTAATTGCAAGTGTTTAGATATGAAAAGTGAATAATCACTTATCTGCGTTTGAACCTCATCAAAACGCCAGTTTGAAAAAGTAGGTGAGTAGGTGCTTTTGCAAAACGCAATTCACCCCTAATAGCAAAATTACAATATTACCCCTTTATTCTTTCTTCCTCAAAACTAAAAACCCATCTGTTGCCATCGACCTTATTCTCTTAAGAATTTTAATCCAATAACACTAACAAATATGTGGATGTGAATTTTAGTTTTTAATTGGTAAGTACAAAATATCCTTATATGTGTATGTGTTTTTATCACATATTCAACCTGTGATCAAAATGCATGGTTAAGGCGGTGAAAACAAACAGTGAAGGAAGGTGGTAATATATGGAGATGAGTTATTTTCTTGAAGGTTTTGAGGAAGAAAAGTTACTGGATGGGGAAGAAAGTAATACGAGTAGGTTTATGAAATAGTCAAAAACTAAGTGATAAGGTTATATATAAGCTAGAGACTTGTAGATTGTTACAAGTATATAAAGAATTGTTATATGTAAATATGGTAGAATTATTATAAAATGTAAGATTAATTTGTATGCTAAGTTTTTATTAGAAAAAATATTACTCGTATAATTAGAAAATTTGTGTTATTACACAATGATAATGAGAATGTCTTTTTGGTCATTTTACATGTTAAGTCATAAATAATATGTTTTGCCATACACTTATAAAACTGATTATCTAATTATTGCGAGTTCAAACAAAATAATATCCAAACACTACATTTCAAAATAGTGTTTTGTAATCGCTGATTATCTAATTATTCATTTTCAATACGAATAATTTATTTTGAATAAGCAACCCCAAACACCTTAATAATCTAAGCTATCGGATAATGCAGTTTTGAAGATCGGCTACCTTGTAAATAAACTTAAACCATTAGAACTTGTTCTCATCTTAACTAAAAACCGTTCCACCTATTTAACTCTTTTAGAATAAAGCATTACCAACATGTAAACTAAAAACTAAAACAATAATCGATCATGAAAACTTGCATATATTTCTAAAAAAATCATTGGTGAGTTGTAATCTATAGATTTATAGGATACTGTTAATTCGAAATGGTAGACAAAATAACCCAAATTCTTTTAAAATATGAACACCGACTAAACCAACAAGTAAATTTTTAAAGATGAATATGAACTGGAAAGGTAAATGACTACGGTGTTGGGGGTTCAGGTTCTTAAAGATGGAGCTGAAGGTCAAACTTTAAAGAGTATAAATTATACATGGGGGTTGAGGTTCCCATGTATTGTTCTTATGAAGAGATTATATCTCTTCACCCATAGCCGCAATCCACATATCAGACTCTTTAGAAGTAATAGCCTCTTGATAAGTAGCCGGTTCAAGTAACTCCACCTCTTTAGCTACTTGCAATGCGTATGCGACATAATCCTTAAAACTAAATCGACTAGGACCTTTTGCATTTCTACGAGGTCTATTATAGGCTATAGACCTATCTTGCTCATGTTCCAAATGGGGCGAATTTGTGTGATCATCTGGTGAAGTATCATCATGGTCCGCATCTCTTAGAACAACGTGCTCCACCTGTTTAGGAGCATCCTCTACCTTTTTAGAAACACCCTATTGAAGCTTCGATTCAACCGGATCTTGTTTCACGTGAAACAAGTAATCCGCATCAAATGTGACATTTCGGCTAAGAATGACTCTTCTTTCACATGGTAACCATATTTGATAGCCATTAACCCCATCACCGTATCCTATGAAAATGCCTTTCTCGCCTCCCAAGACTAACTTTTCTTCACTAACAACTTTGCATGGTGAATCATTACCCATGAAGACATGCCCGCCGTCAAACTCTTTATATGTCACAAACCAATCCCGATTGGGACACATATGAAAAGAACAAGCAGAATCAAATATCCAAACAAGAGATGCACCTTTATAATCAACTACCAAGAGTACCACATCACATTCTAAACCTAAGTCGTCTTTAGCAATAGCCGCTACCTGACCTTTTTCTTTAAGCTTAGGATAATTAAACTTACAATGGCCTTCCTCTTTGCAATAATTACAAGTATCTTGAGGATTTTACCCTCAAGGTCTCGACTTCAATATCTGCCTTTTCATTTTCCTTTTTGTGTTCGATGTCTACCCCAATCATGACCCATAGCTGATAAGCTGACGGGTTGAGATTACGATGTTCCTGATGCTTAATGACGAAGCTCTCGGGAATGCAAACTGGATCGAATATCTTCCAATGTAATAGTGTCTTTTTCAACAACAAAGGAGTTCACAAAGTTCTCAAACGAGGGAGGTAGTGATACTAGAAGAATAAGAGCGGCATTTTCATCATCAATCTTGACTTCAACGTTCTTCAAATCGATCAAAATTGAATTCAAAGCATCAAGATTATCTTTTAATGTTGGACCCTCTTTCATTTGTAGTGAAAACAAACGTTGTTTCAATAACAACTTATTCATTGATGACTTTGTCATATAAAGCTTTTCTAACATCTTCCACACACCAGCAGCCATCTCCTCATCAACAACCTCAAAAGAACCTCATCTGATAAAGATAGGTAAATAATGGAATGCACCTTTTCATCTTGTGAGTTATAATTCGCATCGGTCATATCAGCCGGTTTGGGACCGGCTAGAGGTACCCAAATACTTTGTTATTTCAATAAGGCTCAAACTTTAATTCGTCATAAACTAAAATTACTTTTGCCATTAAACTTCTCAATATTAACCGATGATGATTGTGCTTGAGAAGACATAATTATTCAAAAGGAGATTTACTACTAATAACAAACAATTTCCCAGTTAACTCCTATGAAACAAAGCCCAAAGTGTAAAACCTAACAAGCAATCAATTCACAAAATCAAATTCTGATTATTCCCCAAATCCTAATCGACAAACACCTTCAATCTATCAAACAAGAAACAAAATCAATTTTATTATAACAAAACAAAAAACCTGATGATGATGACAACAATCACCCAACACAAAGCAAAAAATTCAAACGATATCAAGATATTGAATCTTGAAATCAACCAAAAACTAATGTTGATCACAAACCTCAAACAAATTTTAGCTTGCTTTAAATTGATCGAGTGGCTCTTGTTACCAATTTGTTATGATTGCGGAGTGATAATCATAAGGAAAAGACCAACAACAAATATCATAACAACAGCAATGAGAACAAGATCAGAACATCAGGGTGTTTTGGGAGCAAAAAAAGCTAGTAATTGTATTATCAAAAAGTTTTAAGTATAGATAAATGTTTACTCTTTATAAAGAGTGATAGACCGACATAGGTTTTCTAATGCTTAAGTTACTACCTAAGGTGCTATTTGAAAAAAACTTAGTTGACTTAATATGAAAAAAACTAAATTAATTAAGTCATAAAAAATTATTTGTTAATGACTCAATTGAGAAAGATGATTAAAAATATAAAGTGATAAAACTCGAAGTATCCATATTAAATCATTTGTTAATTAAACACGACTTAATGATAAAATTAAGTACCAAAATTACATAAGTACCCCTAAGAGTACTAGTCACAACATCTAACATTTAGGTCCAATCAAAAATCATAAGGATGGCACAACAAACGCACCCTAAATGATCTCAACAAACCAAAATCCCCTATTAAGATAAGAATACATTCCAAAATAAACGTACAAAATAAAGCCTTCCATAACATGCTGGTGGTCGATATTGAGATAAAAACGCGCTTACAAACCACTATAAATACAAAACATAAACAACCTAAACAATCATAATCATCGATCATAAACCCTAAGTTGCAGTTCGATCTATACAATGGCTTATCAACAACGTCGTATCCATAAGAAATCAAAACAACTGATCTCTGATGATGACGAGCCTAGCATTCTTCCAATGAAGAAGCAAAAAAAACAAAGTCCCATAGCCACAATATCAGCAAACTCCACGAGTGTAAGTTCTTTCGACTCACTATTAGTCGCATAATTAGTGTCCACAATGAATGTGACACTTGTTTCTTAGAAAAAAACAGTTATACTTAACTTTTATATAGTATTATATTTGTAGTAGGGTTTATGATGATCATACATGACTTTCAAAAACATGATGATAGGTACAACCCTCCTCAAGAACCCATTGATGTACAAGACCCATACCTATGTCTGGATCCGAGTCAAGTGGGACACGCATGGGTCAGCTTGATTCAGGCAGATTCAATCTGATTGCAGACTTTTCACCTCCACCCGTCCTATATAGCAGTCCACTTTTAATTCCCAGTCAACTTTATTTCCATGTCATTTTATTTTCTTATTATTTTCCTTTATTTGACACTTTCAAAACAGTTATTTACTTTCCCTAATTGTAGCTAAGGTGGGTGGCTATTTTCCTTTTCTCTGGTATGTAAGGAAAAATGGATGAATGAAAAAAGGCAGTTCTTGATTTTCCTAAAAAAATTCTCTACAGTTCTTGATTTTCCTAAAAAAAATTCTCTGTATTTAGAGATTGTTATATTCCATTGCTATCCTAGTTTTGGCATAATTAGGAGGTGATCTTAGAAGCTGATTTGGAAACTCGTAGTGTGACTGTAACGAGATCTCCAAGTTGGATTTGCCCAACGAAATCTTTGAGTGGTGAATTATGTATCTCAGAGGGACGCGCTGCTCTTAATTTCTTTCTTTGTGTTGACATCGGTTCCAATTACTAAGCTGATATCTATCATTTGGTATCAGAGCCATAGATACCCGAAGCGCTAGTAATTTGAAGAAAACTATTGAGAAACTTGAGGCTGAGAAGAAGACCATGGCTGAACAGTTAAAGACTATGCAAGAACAAATTCTTGAACTCTCTGTTAACTGCCGAAATGATGATGATAATGACACTAGTGGATCGGGAGTCCATCAAAAGGGATCTGGAACATGGCACTCCAACGATATTAAGGTTAACATTCCAAAGTATGATGGAAAGCTCGATCCAGACGAGTTTGTAGAATGGTTGAGAACAGTGGAGTATGCCTTCGATTACAAAGAAACAACTGTGGAAAACAAAGTAAAAAATTGTGGCCATGAAGTTGAGGAAGTATGCGTCAACTTGGTGGGCCAACACGTGTACTAAACGTGAGCGTCTAAGAAAGAAGAAGGTGAAGGATTGGCCAAAGATGAAGCGTTTAATGAAGCAAAAGTTCCTGCCCTCGTATTATATTCAAGAAAGTTTTTCTCAATTACATCATCTCAAGCATAATCAATGTCCCGTAGAAGAATATTCTCAGGAATTCGAGTATTTACTTATGAAGTGTGATCTGCCCGAGGATGATCCACAAACTTTGGTTCGGTATTTTGGGTAGGCTAGAAACCCATATTTCTAATGTTGTGGAGTTGTATCCATACTCGACCCTAGATGAATTAACCTTACTCGCTCACAAGGTAGATAGTCA
>BQNB010054662.1:0-39448 GCA_026074375.1 Tanacetum coccineum | reverse complement strand
TTTCAACTATTTTTCAATTTTCTATGATTTTCTTAAGAAAAAGAAATTACTAAAAACCTATTTTAATTCCTAGAAAATACAAATTTAACTGGAAAAATAAAGAAAAATGATTTTTAACTACTAAAAAGGTGCAGAAATTTAATGATACAAAAATGCCCAAATTTTATAAACCAATTGAACCCTAATTTTTCTAATTAAAACCTAAAACCTAATTTTATTAAAACTAATTTTGAAAATATTAAAACTATTTTACTTAATTAAAAAGACAGGGTAGAAATTGCAACAAAAGAAAGTAAAGGGTAGGCGGGGTAACTAATAGAAAATTACACTATAGTGAAAACAGACAACCTCTAACTATTGAAAATGTACCAAATAGACCCTACGACCTAGCTTATTTTTGCTTATCTAAAAAGTGAAAATAAGCAAAAACTTAAAACTACAAAGTTAAACCTGAGCTTTTACACTACAACTTTAATAAAAGCACTTTGAACTTTTATCAACTAGATAAGCTAAAAAATAAGCTTTTTAATCTGTGTTACAGAAACTAAAACTTTGCTTTGAAAATTTAATTTTTCTAGTATTTGGCTTATATCTAGCTTATTTCTAAATGAAAATAAAAACCAAAAGATGTTATAAGAAGCTTATATTGTGTACTATAGATTTCTAAAAAGTGATAAGCTAAAAGTTAACAAGTTTAATGAGAAATTTGATCTTAAAAAGCTAAAGTTCAGCTTATTGACTGAAATTAAGTAAATCCTAATAAGCTAATTAGCTTATTACTAATTCCTAGAAACTAAAACTTTGCAAATAAGCTATACTATGAATATTGAATACACCTAGATAAAAGGATTTTGATGAAAACAACTAGAACTTAGAAATCAAAAAGAATTAAGCTAGTATTCTCAGCTACTGCTATACCACTTTTGCAAGAAGATTTAAGCTAATCTAAAGCTTGGAAATGAAAGTTAAAAGATTATCTATATTAAGCTAATGGAATACTTCTAAATGGCTTAAAACTAAGTTCTTACTACCTTCATACAAGTTCTAAAAATTTACTAGAAAAATGATGAGCATTAGCAGTATTAACTAAGTTAATATTGCTAATGCTGATATACTTGGTAAACTTTAAGTGCAGGCCTAAATTTCTAGTTTAGAACTTATGAACTTACTATCTAAATGTTACTAAACCTGCATTAAACACAATTGAACTCTAAAATGCTTTTGAAACACTTAACACTAAATCTAATTGAACTAAAAACTGCCCTGGTGCTGGCAAGATCTTCTTAAGCTCTAAACTTGGAAAATCTACAAACTAATTTTTAAAACCTATTTAAAACTTAACAATATCACTTAATACAACTGACTTATGTAAATTTACCTACTAAATTTGACTTTAAGAGTCAACAACTCCTAAATCCAAACACTACTTAACAATTCTGTCCCAACTAATATTTCACTTAAAATCTATTTTTAAAACTAAAAATGCTAAATCCTTATATCTACTCAAACTATAACTAGCCTAATTAAACTATCTAAGCACTAAAACCTATAGCTTATTAAGATAGATTAGCTAGTTACTCAGCTAGCTTATCTTTCTATTATGACAGAAATTTAAAGACCTTAATGGATTCTAACTAAAATTAGCTTAAAGCAATTGTTTATCTAAACTAACTAAGCAAAATTAAACAAGATTAAGCACACACAAAGACAATACAATAAGCAAATGAATTAAGCTAATTGAATGCTAAAATCCAAAATCATGAGGTTAAAAAGCTACTTGATTAAGCTAAATGTATGCTAAAATGAAATATAAGAGTGTGAAACCTGAGATTTATGTAGTCTCAGAACTAGCCACTCTTATTGAGTGAGTGGCTTTCAAGTCAAAACCTATATGGCTACCTAGCCTCTAAACCATTAAGCTTTAAGCTTAATAAGCTGAATTAAGCTTATTCTTCCTCAATGCTTCCAATATGACTCAAACTGAACTCAAATGACCATATTTGAACAATATTAAACAAACTCAGTAGTTAAAAAAACTTTTAGCAAAATTAGAACAATTTAGAACAAGAGAAATCAAAATAAGCTAAATTGAGCTTATTTGACCAAAGTTTGACTTTTTCAAAAATGTATGACTTTGAAGAAAACTGAATAGGAAAGCTTGTAAAAATGAAAAGAGCTTATGAGAAGCTTAATCAACAGAAATGAAACTAATATGAGAGCTTTGAATTATAATGGAGAAAGTTTGACTTTATTTGACTTTTAACGAAAATTCAATTACAAGGAATTTTAAAGACAAGGAAAGTAAATGATTGAAAGTAAAGTAAACTGGTTCTATCACTCTCTAAAAGCTTGAGAAATGGGAACAACTAAAAAAATAGCTATGCTATCCTATTTATAAGCTGAGAGTGAGCTGAGGAAGAGGCTTTGACTTCTGAGTTAACCCATCTTGTCCGTTAGATCTTGATAACCGTTTTTGGACTTATCACAGCCGTTGGATGCATTTGTGACGTGGCCTGGCTAATCATTGATGAGCTCCACCTTGGACCTTTTAACAGAGTTTGAACCGAATACTAGTTGCCAACGTTGGATTTGTGAGGTGAAAGGGACTTAATACGAGTTAATAGTTAAGTAAGAGGTGGGAGTGAAAAGAGGAGTGTTACGTGGTAGTGAGGTGCAAGGGTAAAGGTGAAGATGATGCATCAGTGTTTGGGGTTTATTGTGGGCGGGAGAGAAAAACAGGGTTTGAACACCGTTTGACTTATCTTTAACAGTTTTGATAGTCGGCACATCTGTGCCAGCATCCACATGATAAGGAAGTATCGCATCTCTTTGCCTTCTCTCTTTCAAATCTTTGAAAGTTTGGGCAGAATCAGTCCTTGTGTTTCCTTTCTCCTTTATGTATGTAAAAGACACTTTGAAAATTAACAACACTGGCCCTTGTAGTTCTATCATCCTTTTGTCCCTCTTACTAACCACTTTCCTAACTTGTCATCATTGTCCTTGACTTCAAAACATCCAAAAGAAACCTTGAACTTTTGAAAACTTGTCATTATAAATCCTTTAACTTTAATTTGGTCTTCATTGACTTTCTTTTCTTGTTGTCGGGCTGATCCGGCTTTGATTAATTTTTTCAAATCTCTCTTTTGTACTTGTCTCTTCCGTTTCTTGTCGGTTTTGGCTTGTTTTTGCTCTTTTTGACTTTATTATCCTTTCCTGCACGTTAAGACACAAAAGCACACATATTTCTATCTTTTGGCATGTTTTCTTGGCTTTTATTGGCAAAATCCCGGGTATTTAATGTATACAATTTAACATTTATCACTGAAAGATTGAGTCGAACATTTAGAGCAAGAGCAACGGAGATTCGTGTATAGGCTCGCAAAGATGATATTGAATGGGCAGATTCAGTTAGTACGACCTACTTAATCTACCGCATACCCTACGTTCCGATAGGGTTGCGTATTCTAGAGGAGGAATGGCGAGGGAAGGATACTAGTCTCGCACACTTGAAGGTATTTGGTCGTGACTCATTTGTTAAAGTGAAAGATGTTTGCGGAGAAGCCATGAAATGTACATTCATTAGGCCACGCTCATATGAAGTGTGATACACTTATCGGGATACGAAAGAGTCACCAGGTTTAGACCTAAACAGATATATTACATTTGCGGACTCAATTTATAGAGCCAGGTCTGCGACAGATTCAAGTAGCTTAACGAAGCCAATACAGAAGAGTCAAGTGGTGTTAGTGGACATTCCAGAGAACCTTGTAGAGAATGATAGCATAGCTGCAGAGCATGGGTTGAGTTCAGAAATCACTCAGAGCCCAGGTGGGAGCTCAGATACGAGTGAGGGGTCCAAAAACAGTGGGAGCTTCAAGGATAGTGGAAGATCAGATGAAGAATAATCTGAAGATGGAGCATCCTCCAAAGGGAGGCTTCGAGACTCCACAGGTACGTAGATCCACCAGTGAGTCCAAGGCTCCAGTAAGGTACTCTCCATTAGCAAACTATTTGCTACTGATAGAGAACGGTGAACCAAAGTCTTATTCAGAAGCCTTGAGTAGCAATAAATCCATACAGTGGAAGAAGGCTATTATTAAAGAGATGGTTTCACTTGAAAAGAACCAGACGTGTTCCTTAGTCAGATTACCAGCAGGAAAGAAGGCATCACAAAGCTTGTGGATGTTCAGGGTTCAAGAAGAGCAGGATGACAGAAAAAGCTGCAGGAGCCTTCTTATGTAGGAGCCTTGAATGATACATCTACACAGCACAAAAGCAAGGGTTTTCAGCTAGCTAGGCAGAAAGAAAACCTAAAGTGCAGATTAAAGAAAATTATGTACGGACTGATTCAAGCACCGAGCTATGTAACACTTGAAATTTGACAGTTTTATGCAAAAGAAAAGGTTGGCAGTTACGCGCACATGAACCAAAATTGCTACTCTAAGAAGATGTTCATCTGCATAGACAACTGTTAAAGGTTGAATGACATGTTGGTCGCGAGGCTCCGAATGGCAGAGTTCAACAAGCCTATGTGGTAGTTTCCCTTAGTGTTCGAGATGAAGGATAGATGCTCTGATAAGCAGGTTCTTGGTTATGTGCTTACAGTTGGTGTAACAACAGTCGAGTGAGAGTCTAGACTACAAAAGAATATCACTATGTTAACTATATAAGTCTAGTTTATGGCAGTTGCATAAGCAAAGTAGAAGGAGTTGATATGGTTTGAAGAAGTCTCTTAAGAAGTTAGACTAAGCTCAGGCAGAAAGTGTTTAATACTGTGACAGATATACTAAGAGTTCGAATTCATCTTTGCGAAGACTCTAAATGTTTGGCTCAAATGTGTTCGACCTCTTGCTGGAAAGACATTTCAAAAAGGAGTTTAGAAGTGCTGGTTGGTGCAAGGAAAACAGAGACGGACAAAAGACTGTTGCAGAGGACAGTATGACTAACTCATACTTGATTTAAACCTGTCAGGTCCTGTTTTTCATATCATAATCTTGTACATCAATAAGTAGTGTGGTAATCAGTGTTATGTGTCAGTTTAATGAATTTTTCATGAGTTTCTCGTTAAACTCCAAATCATTTATAAACTCATCATAACTGACACTAACAGAATCCCTCATTAATTGAGGGGGAGCATATATAGGTTCCAATATCGGCTTGTATTTAATCAGACCATATTTTCTCCCAAATTTCTAACATATTTAAATCAATTGAGATCCTAAATCTCAAAGGGTTTGAAATTTTTGATCAGGGGAGAGAATGTGATTTAAATATTAAATCTGATAAAAATGTGATCTATTAAGACTCAAGCAGGTACTCCTCCCTCCATGTGCCAAACAATTTCGAATATCGACGCACATGTTGAGGGGGAGCAGTTTCATGAATCAAAACAATCGAGGTACTAATGCTTTGATGTTTACATCGCCCGTACCTTGATTGATTTTCAAATGGTTTTATGGCAAAGAGAACAGTACCAAAAGACCGACCCTGTGTTTACTTTATCGGAGTTATAAGGATGGTATGGTTAGGTACATGTTCCCATGATCCCGTCAGAGCCGGAGGGATCTACCCATGGACAATCCACTAGTTAGTGTAGAAGTCCTTAGGTATGATTACAAAAGGAGTAATGTGAGAATAAGGGAATAGTGCGGACTGAGATGGAGCTAGTACTGGAACATACCCAACAAGGTACTAGTAATGAAGTCTCGGTAAGCACTGAAGGAGTTAAAGAATGAAAAAGAAATGTTAAGATAAAGGGTGAAAAGAAAGCAACCCTCTTTAAAACATTAGGCAGAAACCGGGTCACTACATATGCTGTCAGAATCACATGGTTGATTACTGACATTAAAGACAAGTATCATGGACCCAGTGATACGCTGCACAACCCTCCCTAGCCACTCAAGATCCCTCAAATGATTATTGTTTCATTTCTCACGGAGATCAATACATTTCTATCGTCTCTCTCACTCCGAGTTAGACGATATTGAAAAGGTGGCAGTCTGCTCCAGCCTCCAACTACTAAAAACGAAAAGTGCATAATAGAGTCTAGAGCCATGAGATCATCTATAAATCTCGTTAGGACACTAATACAAACTATGCTTGCTCATCACACACTGTGACAACAAGTAAGATCGTAAGAGTCCTACGCATTATCCTAGTGGTATTGCCAGAACATCCGAGTGATACGAAAGTACTCATAATGAAGATGGAAATCCTTCTAGAGCCAACATCAAACAAGCTCTTGGTAGGTGACATGTGAGATCCATTATGGATCAAACTTGTGACAAATGGAAAGCAACGATGGTGCTATTCTTTATGAATCAAACTTGTTCTAGGCAGTGAATTGACGAATTGTTTTCGGAAAACCTATCGATGTGCTCAAAACTGATTTTTGAGCACATTAACTGCGTATATCTTTCAAAACAAATGTGTTTCCGATGAAATTTGATTTTATGTTATAAAACCTTCGATGTGTCATAAAAACTCTTTTCTGAGGGATACGCGACTGACCTTCAAATAAATTTCTCATTAATCAGTGGGTTTTAATTCACTAGTTCACTCACTCCGTGCTTTGTCTACTTTGAGACGCTCCTGTTTGAGAACGGCTAGCGCAGCCGTGAAACCATGTCAAGGATATTCTTCAGAAGTCTACCTGATCACAAGCAGTATTTATACTAATTAACGGGGAACCGTGGTTCTTGAAACCTTATTCAACGAAAGTGAACAAAGACACTTTCGTTTGTTTATTACTAACATATACATATTCAGAGCTGTTAGTTTAGTGGTAGTTTTTCTTCAGTTTTTAGTTTTTGGTCTGCTGTAAATTTGTTAATTTTCTGCTTTTGATGCTTTCATGTACTGTTCATTGTTTTCAATTAAGCACTTTAATCTTTCAATTCAGCTTTACCACTTGTTTCTTCTCTTGTACTTTTCTTTTTAAAAGCAATAAAAAGTTCAGTTGAATTTGTTCTCAAATTTTCATTGTGTTTAAGTGCTTGTTTTTAGCTTATTAAGCTTGTCAAATATGCTCATTGTAGCTTAATCTGTTTTCTCATGTTCTAAAGTTGTTCAAATTTGGTTAATGACTTTTTAGATACTGACTTTGCTTATTTTGATTCAACAAAGTTCATTTGAATTCAAGTTCATTCAATTTTGGAAGCATTATGGAGTAATAAGCTCAAATCAGCTTATTGAGCTTATATCCTGTTGGTTTAGAGGCAAGGTGCCAATTAGGTATATGTTTTTAAGCCACTCACTCAACAAGAGTGGCTAGTAGCCTGAGACTACAAAGTCAAGGTTTCAATTCTTATTTCCAATTTAGTATAAACTTAGCTTAATTAGATTTGCTTATTGCTTTTCATTTGTTTTCATATATGCTTAATCATGCTTGATTAGTTGTCTTTTATCTGTTTTGAGTTTTCATTGCTTAGTTATTGTTGAATCTTTCATTTCTTAATTCTGTCATTATTAGTATAAAAGGCTAGGAGAGTAACTAGCTTATTTTTATAAATAAGCTATAAGTTTTAGTGTTAAAATAGCTTTATTAGGTCAGTATAAGATATAGTAGATATAAGGTTTTTGTCAGATTTAGTGTTAAAATAGATTTTAGATAAAAATTAGTTTAGACAGTTCTTATTAGGGAGTGTTTGGATTAAGCTGATTTTGACTCTTAAAGTCAAAGAAATTCTGTCAAAACCTTTTACATAGTTGAGTTAGGTCATAATATCAAGATTTAAACAGGTTTTAAGAGTTAGTTTGAAGAATTTAAGAGTTTTGAGTTTAAAAAGCTTGTGTCTGCACCAGGGCAGTTTTAATGTTCAAGTAGTTTTAGAGTTAGGAGATTTAAAGAATTTTAGAGTTAAATTTTAGCTAGTATAGGTTTAGAGACATTTAGAGAAGTGAATACATGAGTTTTAGGTTAAGAATTTAGCCTGCACTTTAGTTTTTTGCCAATTGCATCAGCAACAACAGATTAATGCTGCTGTTGCTTATCACTTTCTAGCCACTTTTTAGAACTTATAATTAGAAGATAGAACTAGGATTTAAGCATTCTATTAGTATTCCATTAGCTCTTCATAAATCATCTTTTAGCTTTCATTTCTAAAGTTTTAAACTAGCTTTTAGGTACTTGCAAAAGTGGTATGGCAGCAGCTTGAATTTCCAGCTTATTTTCTTTTTGAATTCTTATTTCTAGTGTCATTTCAAATTTCCTTTTATCTAGGTTAGTTCTATATCCATAGCATAGCTTATATTCAAAAATTTAGCTTCTAAGATTTAGAAATAAGCTAGTTTGGCAGTATTAAAGTTTTGCTTAATAACTGTAAATAGCTGAGACCTTTACTTTAACTATCAATTTTCTTTTATCTTTTAACTTGTAGACTTATTTCTTTTAAAGAATCTTTATTGTACACATCTTAGGCTTATTATAGCTTCTTTTAGTTTTCATTTTCATCTAGAAATAAGCTAGATATAAGCAAAGTTTGAAAAAGTTAGAATTTCAAAAGAAAAAGCCTAGTTTCTGTGACACAGAACAAAATGCTTAATTTTCTAGCTTATTAAGTTGATAAAAGTAGTTAGTGTCTTTGTTAAAGTTGTAGTATATAAGCTCAGTTACAACTTTGTAGTTTTAAGTTTTTGCTTATTTTCACTTTTTAAATAAGCCAAAAATAAGCCATATCGTAGGGTCTGTTTTGTATATATTTCATAGTTCAAGGTTACCCGTTTTAACTAGAGTGTAAATTTTAGACAGTTACCCAGCCTACCCTTTTCTCTCTTTCTTTACATTTTCTACCCTAGACTTTTAGGAATATTAAAATAGTTTTAATATTTTTAATATTTTTTAATAAAATTAGGGTTAGTTTTTAATTGATAAAATTAAGGTTCCATTAGGTTATAAAATTTGGGCATTTTTGTTCCATTAAATTTCTGCACCTTTTTAGTAGTTAAAAACCATTTTTCTTTATTTTTCCAGTTAAATTTGTATTTTTCTAGAAATTAAAATAGAATTTAGATAATTTCTTTTTCTTAAAAAATTCATAGAAAATAGAAAAATAGTTGGAAAATTCTAATTCTTTTTGTAATAATTTTCTTTTTCAGTCTAGTATTTTTGAAAAATAAAAATAGAATTTTAGTTTTAATTTTTAGAAAAAGTTTATTTTTAGTAAATCATTTTTCTTTAGAAAATCATAAAAAATTCAAAAATAGTTAAAAAATTCTAATTTCTTTTTGGTAAAGTTTCTTTTTTAATTTGTGATGTTTTAGGTATAAAATTGTTAATAGAGTGCTTTAAGAATTTTTTAAATTCTACGTTTTTGCTTATTGTTTTTAATTCACATTTGTTAATTTTTCGTGCTAGTTAATTGTTTTTAGTTTCTTTAATCGTTTCTATAGTTTAATTGTTCTATTATATTCATAGTGTAATTCAAAATCCAAAAATCTTTTATCCATTCTTGACTCGAATCCGAATTATTCCCAAATCTCAATTCACGACTTCGTTGGGATACGACCCGAGAAGAAATACTTCCCGGTTAAAAATATACATATTGTGTTTTCTTTAGTGAGATTTTATCATTTTATTTCTCTTGTTTGAGAAGTAATTTGGAAAGAATTTTCACGGGATTAATACTTTTATATATATTTAAATTTGACTAGTGCTTTGACATGATTCAAATTTTGGCGCCGGTGCCGGGGGTAGACTTGGTTGAACGAGTTTTGTGGCATATTGTTTGAAGTAAAAGTCGAGAAGATCCTTTCCTCCGGGAAAGTTACATTCTTGTTATATAATCAAACATATATAAAAAAAGTTTTCAAAAACTATAAAAAGTAAAAAATATATTTTCTTTTCTTTTTACTATAAATAAAAGTTAAATAATAAGAAGCAATTGTAAACAATTAATAATACTTTCCCTTTAAAAAAAAGATATCAACATTAATATAATACTTTTATAGTGTTATTATCATAATATCACGCAACAAAGATCCATAACAACTCCCATTTTTGACACTCGCTAGGTATTGACTCACCTCTAGTTGGCTTTATTCATTAAAGGAGAGTCAGGACAGGCGGGTCTCTTCGGATCGCTCGCAAGGGACAAGGGTTATTCTAAAAGAGCCGCGCTCTTACCCTTTTCTCCGCTCTTCTTTGTGAGTTAGTCGGTTAGAGAGCTACCGTGACGTGAGTAGATCTTTTGGTTGAGTTTCTTTCTTCGATTATTAGTAACATTCTTAGAAGTTTAAGCCTTTCATTTAAATAAAAATAATTATAAAAAAAAAACTAAAATCAAAAAGATTCTTCGTTATCTTCCTATTTATAAGTCTTCTTCTCAACCCTTCATATATTTTGTATTCTTTTTTAATGTCGACATACGGTTTTATCTTCGTTTGCAATGCGGAAAAATGGACAAACGAATTCCCGCATGGCCCTGTTTTTCGGACTATTGGGCGTGGTGTGGTTAAACCTGTTTATGGAGATTGCTTCATATATGTAGTACTTATTAAGTGCTATCAATGTATTTTTCCTTATCTTTACTTAACCAATCCTCCACTCTTTTCGTGATTTATTTGTCATAATGGTGAGGGTAATACACAACATGATTTACAAGATAATTCGTGTGTTGCTTTGTGTTCGTTTTGCCGTGTTCTCCGAAGGAATATGTTGTACTCAGATTGTGTGCAAAATGGGTTATCCCATTTGTGAGACATGTGGGTTTGTGGAGGGTATATCATGGATCACGAATGTTTCAATCTACAAAAGATGGAATTTGAAGAGAGTTGAAGCACAAAGAATATAAAGGATCAAGAATTTCTTGATACAATTTAAAGAGCTTGGTTGATTTCTGTGCACTTAAATGCAAGGACTGAGAGAGAGTGAATCGCTAAAGAAAAAGAGGCCGAGGAGTTAGAAGCCGAACGTAAAAAGAAAGAGTGTTTAAAAATCGAAAATTCTCTTCCTAAAGCTTCTACTCGCTCGAGGCGATCTCGTATTGATCCATCATTAAAAGGTTTTAAAGTGTCTTGTAAGACAATTTCTTTAGGAGAAATACAAAGAATTCCCGAGGGATCCGTTAGTTCTCTAAAAATGGGGGATGAGCATCTTAACACACAAAAAGATTCACGGGAGGAATCTAGTGTTAAGTTCCCTATCCCAACCCCAAGAGAGCTAGCCGGTTATTTTCCGTATGGATTATAACGATGAGGACTATCAATAACGTTTTGACTGAATTGTTGAAAGATTATTTTAAGTCATACTTCCTTTATGTGATAACTTTCCATTGGATATTTGGGGGACACTCGGAAGTAAAAGAAATAGATACTCCTATTACACCGGACATTCCTTAAGGGAAGAGACCCCTAGATTTTCTATGATGGTTCATGATAATGGGGAGGATATCCATTACATTAATGAGGAATCAAAAGAAAACCGGTTTACCGAGAATATAATTGGACATCTTTAAGTGAATCTTTTGTTTCAAGATATGAATGATTGTCAACCAATTCCGATTACACCCGATGTACTATTTTTTTTTTTTTTTTTTTTTTTAGAAACGTTAACTCTTTAAAAAATGGGAGAAGTGATATTTGACACATCAAAAGATTCAATTCGAATCTAGTGTCGAGATTCCTTCTCAATCCCAGTGAGTTCTAACGATCTTTCTAAATGGTTGTATTGAAGATTTTCAAAATGAGTCTTAATAATGAAAATGAATTCAAATTCCGAGAACCATTGCGATGTGCCCATTAAGGAGTCTCTTATAATGGTGGATGAGCAAGTTCAACATACTCAC
The DNA here is from genome assembly GCA_026074375.1 of Tanacetum coccineum. NCBI lineage: Eukaryota > Viridiplantae > Streptophyta > Magnoliopsida > Asterales > Asteraceae > Tanacetum > Tanacetum coccineum. The sequence continues at coordinate 27,665 of BQNB010054662.1, read as the reverse complement.
TTCAAACAGGATGATGGGTTAGATCAGTCGAAATAAAAAAGTCTAGTGTTGAGATTCTTAACTATCCCTAAGAGAGTCATTCGATGCAAAGGGAATGTGAGATTTCTATAAAGGGTAATTCAATGGATTAAATTCAAAGGGTTTTGAAAATGTGTTTTTTTTGAACAAAACGAAGAACTCTCAAGTTATGACGAGTAAGGTTCGAAGTGAGAAAATTAATTTGATACATTTAAATGGTTTTCAAAATCCTCTTCTTGTAACCTAGTCTAGATGGAGGAAAATCATTACTTTGGGGGAGAAAGATGTCTTTCAAAATGAGGTTATTTCAAATCAAGAGAAAATTAATGATACTTGTGAAACGGAGGGAGATTTAAAGTTTTTCGATGATTTGCTTAATGAAGACCCTCTCCCTCCGGATGTTTCTAATGTTGAAAATGATTTTCAAGATAATAAGGAGGAGATTGATATATCTTGTGATATGATTCCTCCGGGAATTGATACCGATGATGACTCGGAAGGGGACGTTCCTCCTTTTGAGGAACCACTTGACGATGTTCTCTTTCCCCTTCCCAAGGTCGATATTTTACCCATCAAGGTTGAGCCCGTAGAGGTCATGTTTAATTACTCACATACTTATGGGGAAAATATTTCACAAGTTGAAAGGAAATTTCTTTCCATGGTCGATGATTTGTTCAATCTTTCTAATGATGATGAAACCTTTGACCCGGGAGGAGGTGAAAATGATGTTTTGCTTAATAAGGGAGAAAACAATGATTTAAACGTTTTCACAATACGAACATTTTTACCATTTGTCACCTATCCCGAGGTTTTACCCGCATCTTACTCCACGGGGAGTGAAGATAAAGTTTTTAAACCGGGTATTTTTGATGATGAGCTTGAAAGGAAGAGTTCTTTAACTCTTGATACTTTTATCCCACCTGACTCACCTTTCATCCGAACTAATTCTCTAGTTTGGGGAAGGATCCGTCCTTCGGAATTTCTTCACCCTCACTTTTATCCTCCATGATGAACCTTGTTGAAATATGAGTCAAGCTAGGGGACTCGTTAATAAACAAGCGCTTCGTGGGAGGCACCCCATGCTTATCCTTTTTATTTTCTTTTGATTTTCTCTTTGCTTCCCCAAGGACAAATCAATTCGGGGTCGAGTATAGCTTGTACTTGGTTAACAAAAACTAAGCCGTTTTAAGTTGTTTTTGAGCTAACAATGAAAATGATGAGAGGAGGCTTGTTCTCTTTCGTTCTTGTTGGTTGTTTGTGTTTGTTTGTCTAGGTTTTCCGGATTTTGGAGGATTCATGGTTCAATATTGTGGAAGAACAAAGCAATGCCCATAATTTTCATTGATGGTCTCTAATTTTCTCTTCATAAAGTGGGAAATCTTTTATCCTTGTCTTTATCGAACTAACATCTATTCTTTTGGCATGACCTTAGAATTTTTGTTTAAGATTCCTTTTGACCCTTATTTTTTAAACTTTGAGGACAAAGTTTCATTTTAGTTTGGGGAAGGATATCTTCGATATTGACTTGCACTTCACGCAACTTTGTTTGAATCTTTTTGAATTACCTTTTTTTTGTGAAAAAAGTGAAATTTTTTAAATTTTTGCTTATAAAAGAAGCTCAAAAGAAGCTTAGTTTGGAAAAAACACCACTTTTTGGTAATCCGTTGGTGAGAAATAGGAGTTAATTTTGACTTGACCGGGTGAAAATGCCTAGCTGAGTTTCCTATACCGACCTTTTGGTGGGCCAAGCTTTCACAAATCCTATGCATTGGATTTTAAATAATGTGAATAGAACAAGAGTGATGTTGGTAAATATAAGTGTATTTGCTCTAAGCATGGTTTATTTGGTAAACCTAAAGCTTTTATGAATTGATTTGTGTCTTTTTACTCCCAAAGTTCTTAACACATCTAATCATACGTGCTCTTTTTAATTTAACTAAGTCAACCAATGTCTTTAGAAAAAGTCTTACATTTTGAAAAATAATTCATTTATTATGTAAGTAAGATTTTTGGTTTCAAATTTATAAGTTGATTTTCTAAAATGAAAATTTCATATTCATCAAAATAGTAATTATACTCTCTCTGCAATGCCAATGAAGCATTCGAACAAATTAGAATAATAAAAGCTATATATAATTTAATGTTGGCATATCCCATGTTGAGAGTGAGACTCGTATGGGGTCGCAACTTAAGGATTAAAAATATGTTAAGTGGAATCAAGGTTCGTTGGCACATTACATCACTGGGGAGCGCGGACTAGGTGATGATTGCAACTAAAGGACTCTTGGATTCTAGGCTTTGTAGGAAAAAGGTGTGGTTTGTAGTGATATAACCACAAATGGTAGCAGCGGTGGACTTGTAATAGTGGGGGTGGTTCGAACTAAGACACGGTTGTTGATGCGAATTATCCTATTTGGGAAAAAGGTCCTAAGTAGGGGTTCGAACTAAGAACAACATTCCTATTGTGAAAAAAATAATAATTTATAGTATATGGAAAATAAAAGAATGGTTAAAAATTTCATTTTCTTAAATCAATTTATAAGTTTTGTTTCCTAATCTCTTTTAGCTTTGAGTCGAGGTTTATCTATGTTATTAACATTTAAGCTCACAAGGCTTAAGTGTAAAGCTTAGATGGATTTCAACTATAAAGATAAATTGATCTATGGTTGAGTTGAAAAGAGTGCACACATCTTAATCATTAATTTATTCTTGGGAGTGAAAAGTTCACAAGTTGTAAGTATAAGAGCTTAACCATTTGGACTTATATTGACAATGATCTTGTTTAATAGCTTTGTTTAGTCTAGTGAAAAGTCAGGGAAGACGAATTTTCCTCTTTTGTGCTCTATTAATCGGGAGTAGCCTATTTCAATGAGCCTAAAAGTTGCAAAATTGCAATGATTGCCATTAATGTGTTTCCATGAGATTAAATGTTGAGAAAAAGCTTAAGATGTTTAAAAAGGTGATTCATAAAAGGTGAAAACAAGGGCATTTTGGAAACTTGTTAGTTTACAAAGTGTACACTTAATAAAATTGCGTGAGGACACGGCAATCCTTTAGTTTGGGGAATTTTGATAAGTGTTAAATTGTATACATTAAATACCCGGGATTTTGCCAATAAAAGCCAAGAAAACATGCCAAAAGAAGGAAATATGTGTGCTTTTGTGTCATAATGTGCAGGAAAGGATAATAAAGTCAAAAAGAGCAAAAACAAGCCAAAACCGACAAGAAACGGAAGAGACAAGTACAAGAGAGAGATTTGAGAAAAGATATCAAAGCCGGATCAGCCCGACACAAGAGAAGAAAGTCAATGAAGACCCAATTGAAGTCAAAGGATCAATAATGACAAGTTTTCAAAGTTCAAAGGCTCATTTGGATATTTTAAAAGTCCAAGGACCAAAGATGTCAAAGCTAGAAAGTTGGTTTATAAAGAGGAAAAAAGGAGAATGAAACACAAGGGCCAGAAGTGTCAACTTTGAAAGTTATTTTAACACTACCATTGAGAAAGAAAACACAAGGGCTAGTTATGCAATTTTCCCAAACTTTTAAACATAGACGCGGGCAAAGCTTTTCCCCTAACCACCCTAACTACTTTTCCCGCCCAAAATCTCGAATTAACCCAACTTCTACAAATCCCTTCCCTGTTTCTCCTCTATTCACTCCCCACCTCTACATACCATTTTAACCTCGTATTAAAGTCCTTTCCACCTCACAAATCCAACGTGGCAACTAGTTATTGGTTCAAACTCTGTAAAAGTCCACGTGGAGCTCTATGATTGGCCAGGCCACGTCACAAATGCATCCAACGGCTGTGATAAGTCCAAAAACGGTTATCAAGATCTAACGGACAAGATTGGTCAACTCAGAAGTCAAAGCCTCTTCCTCAGCTCACTCTCAGCTTATAAATAGGATAGCATAGCTAATTTTTAGTTGTTCCCATTTCTCAAGCTTTTAGAGAGTGATTGAACCAGTTTACTTTACTTTCAATTCATTTCCTTTCATTGTACTTTACATTTACTTTCAATTCAGTTACTTTCATTATACATTCAATTCCTTCATTCCTCCATTGTTACTGTTACATTTGTAATAAGCTCAATATAGCTTATGTTGTTCAAATCTTGTTAAAAGCTTTTTATAAACTGTATTTGTTTACTTTAGTTCAATGTTGTCCATTTAAATTTAGTTTGATTCAAATTTTGAAGCAATAAGGAGTAATAAGCTACATTTAGCTTATTGAGCTTAAAGCTCAGGTTTTAGAGGCAAGGTGCCAATTAGGTTCTGAAATTGAAAGCCACTCACTCAACAAGAGTGGCTAGAGTTCAGAGACTACAATTCAAAGGTTAAGTTTCATGATTTTGATTTTTAGCATTCAAGTAGCTTAAATTCAGTAGCTTATTTCTTTGTTTTACTAGTGCTTAATTCTGTTTAATTTTGCTTAGTTAGTTTATAGATGCAATTACTTTAAGCTGTTATAGATAGAATTCATTGAAAGTTCATATTTTAGATTCTGTCATATAGAGGAGTAAAGTTAGCTGATAAACTAGCTTAATCCTATTAATAAGCTGTAGGTTTTAGAGTTAAAATAGCTTAATTAGGCAAGTTTTAGTTTGAGTAGATATAAGGTTTTAGTATTTTTAGTTTTAAAATAGATTTTAAGTAGAATCAAGTTTGGACAGTTCAGGATAAGGAGTGTTTGGGTTAAAGTGATTTTGACTTTTAAAGTCAACTTAATCCTATCAAAACACTTTACTTAGTTGAGTTTGACAAATTGTTCAAGTTTTAAACAGGTTTTTCAGGTTAGTGTATAGAATTTAAAGATTTAGAGCTTAATAAGCTTGTTCCAGCACCAGGACAGTTTTTATGCAAAGTAGCTTTAGAGTTAAGTAGCTTAAAGCATTGTAGAATTCAATTTTGGTTATTGTACATTTAGTTACATGTAGTGAGTTAGTTTAAGAGCCATGAACTAAGAATCTTGGCCTGCACTTATTGATTTGTCAATTACATCAGTAGTGACTCAGTAAGTACTGCTGATACATATCATTTTTCTAGTTACTTTATAGAGCATTCATAATTAGGAGATAGGATTTAGAATTAAGCATTTTAGTAGTTCTACATTAGCTTTATATAAATAATGTCTTAATTTTCATTTCTCAGCTTTTAGTCTAGCTTATAAGTGCCTGCAAAAGTAGTATAGCAGTACCTTAGATTTCTAGCTTATTTTCTTTTTGATTTCATTATTTCTAGTGTTATTTAAAAATCATTGTATCTAGGTTAGTTCAATATTCATGGTGTGCTTATTGCCCAAATATTTCATTTTCTAGAATCTAGAATATTGCTAGTTAGCTTATTCAACGTTTATTTATTCCAGTATAAGCTGAACCTTTTACTTTTTAATAGCAAATTTTTCATTAATTTTGTTAACTCTTAGTTTATTTCTTTTTAGAAATCTATAGTACACATCTTAGAATTCATATAGCTTCTTTTAGTTTTAATTTTCATTTAGTAATAAGCTAGAAATAAGCAAAGTTTGAAAAAGTTGGTAAAAGCTTAGTTTCTGAAACTCAGAACAAAATGCTTTATTTTTAGCTTATTCAGTGGATTAATGGATCATAGTTCTTTTTATTAAAGTTGTTTCTATATGCTAGTGTTAAAGCTCAGGCTTTAACTTTGTCAGTTTATGTTTTGCTTATTCTTTTTTTTAGATAAGCATAAATAAGCCATATCGTAGGGTCTGTTTTGTAATTTTTCAATAGTTAGGGGTTATCCGTTTTCATTAGAGTGTAAATTTCAATCAGTTACCCCGCCTACCCTTTACTTTCTTTATTTGCACTTTCTACCCTGTCTTTTTAGGAATAATAAAATAGTTTTATATTTTTAAAATTAGTTTTAATAAAGTTAGGTTTTAGGTTTTAATTGGCAAATTTAGGGTTCAATTAGTTTATAAAATTTGGGCATTTTTGTTCCATTTATTTTTTGCATCTTTTTAGTTGTTAAAAACCATTTTTCTTTATTTTTCTAGTTTAATTTGTATTTTCTAGGAATTAAAATATATTTTTAGCAATTTCTTTTTCTTAAACAATTCATAGAAAATAGAAAAATAGTTGGAAAAATATAATTCTTTTTGTAATAATTTTCTTTTACATTCTAGTATTTTTGAAAAATAAAAATAAAATTTTCGTAATAATTTTTAGAAAAAGTTTATTTTTAGTAATTCATTTTTCTTTAGAAATTCATAAAAAATTCAAAAATAGTTAAAAAAATTTAATTCTTTTTCCTAAAATTTTCTTTTTAAATTTTTGATTTTTAGGAATTAAATTTGTAATAGAAGTGCTTTAGTTTTAAAATTCTGTTTCTAGCTCACGTTTTTTTTTAATTCACATTTGTTAATTTTTCGTGCTAGTTAATTGATTTTAGTTTCTTTAATCGTTTCTATAGTTTAATTGTTCTATTATATTCATAGTGTAATTCAAAATCAAAATCCTTTTATCAATTCTTGACATGAATCCGATATTGTTCCCGAATCTCATTCCCGACTTCGTTGGGATACGACCCGAGAAGAAATTCTTCCGGTTTAAAAATATACATATTGTGTTTCTCTTTAGTGAGATTTCTATCCTTTTTTATTTCTCTTGTTTGAGAAGTAATTTGGAAAGAATTTTCACGGGATTAATACTATATATATATAAATTTGACTAGTGCTTCATATACGCAACCAAATTTTGGCGCCGTTGCCGGGGATTTCGTGAACGATTTTTGAGGATATCGTTGAAGTAAGGCGAGTAGATTCTTTAACCAGGAAAGTTCTATTCTTGTCTATATAAATCAAAAACATAAAAAATTCAAAAACTATAAAAAGTAAAAACAATAATATTTTCTTTTCTTTTTACTATAAATAAAAGTTAAATAATAAAAAGCAGTCAAAAACATAAAAACATTTTCCTTTAAAAAAAAAGAGAATCACCAATAATATAATACTTCCAATTGAAGTATTATCATAATATCTTCGCAACCAAAGAAATAAACACTCCCATTTTTGACATTCACTAGGTACGGGGGGGGGGGACTCACCTTAGTTGTTATTCATTAAGTGGAGTAGGAGGATGGTCTTCGGATCGCCTGCAAAGGGACTGGGTTATTCTAAAAGAGCCTCGCTCTTTCCCGTTTTCTCCGATCTTCTTTGTGAGTTAGTTGGGTAGAGAGTACCGGACGTGAGTAATCTTTTGGTTGAGTTCTTTCTCGATTATTTTTCCGTTCTTAGAATTTTAGACCCTTAATAAATAAATAAAAATTATATAAAATTGAAAAATATTAAATCCAAAAAAATACTCTTCGTTATCTTCTTATCCATATAATTCTTCTTCTCAATCCCTCTAAATTTTGATTCTTTCTTATGTCGACATACGGGTTTTATCCTTGTTTTAAATGCGGAAGGACAAACGAATTCCCGCATTGCCCGTGTTCAATTTGTGCAAGGTGTGGTTCAAAGCTTGTTAATGGAGATTGCTTCAATTGTAATTATTTTCTTTTTCATTCTAGATTTTGAAAAATAAAATAAAATGTTAGTATTAATTTTTAGAAAAGTTTATTTTTTAATAATTCACTTTTCTTCTAGAAATTCATAAAAAATTCCAAAATATAGTTACAAAAATTTAATTCTTTTTTCCCAAAAATTCCTTAAATTTGTGATTTTTAGGCTAAAATTTGTTAATTTAGAGTGCTTTAGATTTTAAATTCTCGTTCTAGCTCACGTTTTTAATTCACATTTGTTAATTTTTCGTGCTAGTTAATTGATTTTAGTTTCTTTAATCGTTTCTATAGTTTAATTGTTCTATTATATTCATAGTGTAATTCAAAATTCAAAAATCCTTTATCAATTCTTGACTCGAATCCGAATAATTCCCGAATCTCAATTCACGACTTCGTTGGGATAGACCGAGTAAGAAATACTCCGGTTATAAAATATCTTATTATGTTTTCTTTAGTGAGATTTTATCCTTTTATTTCTCTTGATTGAGAAGTAATTTGGAAAGAATTTTCACGGGATTAATACTATATATATATATATAAATTTGACTAGTGCTCATATACGCAACCAACGGTCTTCTTTGTAGGCACATCTTTTATGTGTTGAGAATGAACAATATTAAAGAGTTTCCTCATAAATACTTGAACAAAAGGTGGTTAAAGAACGCTAAGCCTTTCAACGCTGCAGTTAGAAAAATTGTTGGTGGATCAGATTCCATCTTGGAAAGTGAGGTTTTTGATTTGTACGAGATTTTTGAATCAACAATTGATCGCTTGGTTCATGACATGGACAAGTTGAAGATTTATAAAGATCAAATGAAAGACTTGTTGAATAAAGCTAAAACTGATGTTCCAACGGTTCCAAAGTTGAACTCAATAGATGTTTTTAGTGCAATGCTTGGAGTCAAGGAGCCAACTTCGAAGACTATAAAGACTCCAGATCAGAGCTCAAATAAAGGAAATGGTGTTCATTCAAGGTGGAAGTCGAAAGCTGAAATAGAAAAAGAAGCAGCTCAAAAAAGTGAGAAGAGGAGGACTTGTAGTGTATGTGGAAATAAAGAAGGTCATAATTCTAGGACATGCACAAGAGAACGAGTGCAACCATCCAACAAAGTCAAGAAAATAGTTCAGACGGTGCCAACAAGAACTGGTCTCAGATCTAGGCGTAATTGAGCATGATATCAGTATTTTTTTCATTTTTAAATAAATTATCTATAACTACATTTTTGATATTTAAGCATTTCTTACATGACATATTCTCTTTTGAGAGGCGTATAGCGTTTTATTACGAACTACACTACAATACCACTTTTGTGTTTATGATATTATCCACTTTTAATTGTTTTACAGCATTGTGTGTTTTTTGTTTGTTTAGTGTTTTCTGATACGCAGTAGCATTGCATTAACTTTTACAAAGTGATGTAGTGAACTATTAGTTTTTATAGTAATGCAGTAACTTGTACATATTCATGCATTAAAGTATTATTCATGTAAATATTATTTTTCATAATAATATTTTTTTGTACATGTATGAATGTAAATAATATAGCCTTTATTACCAATACAGTAATCAATACTATATCAATATTTTACATATTAATGCATTGACTTCTACATAGTGATGCATTAAAGTATTATGCATTTAAATATTACTTCATGATGTATTTTTTTTAAATTCTATTGTTATTAAGTATCATATGCATTCTGATACTATAATAACATATTAATTCACTGGAGTATGATAACATAACTATGAAGAATTAGATTCATGTAGTAATATGGCAACATTTTATGATGCAGTAATGCATTTGTTTGTGATGTAGTAGACTATTAAAGAAAACACAGATTATTAAAAAGCCAAGTACTTGATATAGAAAACAATCAATAATACAACAATACTTGCTAAAAAACAATCATAAATACAATTAAAAATTTTAATCATTCAGTAGACTTAAAAATAAAGATGTTTCAGTTATCAATGGTCTTGATTACGGTCTCATTAAATCGCTTCCACAATTCTTCATCCATTCTAACATTGTTACCTGTAAGCATATTAGAACTCTTTGGTTTCATCTTTATGTTTGCTTGTGTTTCTTTCAATAAAGTCTTCTTTTTTTCGTTAAAGCTCATTAGAAGGATCTTTACCATGTACTTGGCACGTAACATATTCAACTCTACTTTCTGACCTGGTCCTTCTTTCTTGAACTCTTGTAAAAAATTACCTTTTCCAAGATATGTTTCCATGTGCCTCATAACAAATACACCACAGTCGTGAGAATTGTATGTTGTTTTCCAAGGAAACTCAACTTGCTTAGGTTCGGCTAGTATAAGGTCATAGCAATTTTGAAATTTCTTTCTTTCCAGGTAGTCAATAAATGATTCCATCTATGAAAAATATTATATACAGTTACATCGATGGAATTTGTTTACTGCAGTAATTATAACGCTATAATGCACTAGTCATAACTATAGAACTATAATGCATTAAATATAGAACTATAATGCAGTTAACATATAAGTGTATGCATTTTCAGTTATACTTACCAGAGCATATGGGAAAACACCATATCTTGTTTTCATATCATCAATGCCATTATCTATGTTGTCAATAATTTCGATTTCAGAAGTATTCAAATTAAAGCATATGACATAGAAATGATTTGATTCTTTTGACATCTTAATCGTAGGAAAGAAAACCTGTAGTTTTTTCAAATGAATTAGCATTATTTAAATTCATACTAAAAATTCATTAATTATCAATGAAATTTCATAATAAATCTATTTACCAAATTAACATCATCGAAATTCTTTCGTTTTGCTTGCTTTAAAACAATATCGATATTTTCATCAAAAGTTTCTCTTCGTGCTTCCACGTCCTTTCCGCTTTCAACTGAGTGTTGAGTCTGTTTTAATGAACATTAGATGATTATCAACGATAAAAAAAAGTTATAGTTTACATTAAAATTAAATCTATTATATATGTGAATTACTTACCATCATTACTGTATGACAGTGTATACATTACCATCACCTAAAAGCTTGTCTCTGCGTTGTTCTTTGTTATTTAGTACAAGAGTCCATAAGTCTATTATGGTTGAAGCCACTTCAATTTTAGGGTATAGGCTCAAGAAATAGACGTATTCGATTCCAAATCCTTTTTTTGTCTCGAAAACAATATCATTGTACATTTGAGATAAACATAAACTTTTTTGCATTGAGTAATATAACTGTGATGCATTCATTTATTAAAAAGTGATGCAATGAAATAAAAGAAGTGATGTTGAAATGAACATTAATGCAGCAGAATGTATACTTTGATGCAATATAAGAAAATTTATCACTGTAGATATGAGATAAACATAAAATTTTGGGTAGTGGGTAATATAACTGTGATGCATTGATTTATTAAAAAGTGATGCAGTGAAGAAAAACAAGTGATGTTTTGAAATGAACATTAATGCAGCATAATATGTATTTTGATGCAGTATAATATAAATTACCCTTCAAGTGTATTGTTACTCCAAATGTATTCCACAATCTTATTTCCTTCTTCAGAGACTGGTTCATGCAATATCACTTTCCTTTTATAAAATGGCGACACTAAAACATTAGATGGCTTTCCTTGACGCATTTTAATTTCTATATCAACTGGCGGAGGAATGAAACTAATTGGTGATGCATGAATTGCAGTTTCTTCTTTGTCATTTGGTTCTTTCTTCTTTCATTTTGTAGGTTCCGGTTTAACTGTTTTAGCATTTGTTTCCTTCGATTTTGCCAATTGAGCGGCAATTTTCTTTCTAACTTGAGGCTTTTTTATCTCTTGTTTGTCAGCATTTGTCTTCTTAGCACGCGTCTTTTGAACATTTTTCTCTCCCTCAATTGATTTTTTAATCTGTTGCTTTTTAGCAGTTGGATGTCCACCTTTTACTTCATCAATTGACTTTTCTTTCATGCATTGAGCCATTCCATCATTCTTTTTGACTAATTTTGACTTTATAGAATCAAATGTTTTTGTTTCTTTTCCACAAAATATCGGATTTTCAGTCAGCATATCTTCTTGTCGTTTTTCCACAATAGCTTGTCCATCAGGCGACATATATTTCGGTAACTTCAACTTGTTACTATGAAAATATTTTGGGATTCCTTGTTTTTAAATTTGAGGAGACTTTTGTGTGTCAATTTCCAAGCATGAAACTTCTTGTGTAGATAAAAATGGAAGATTCAGAAGAGAGTCTTGTAATATCATATCATCTTCATTTAGAGTTTAAATAGTAGACGTTTCATCAAATAGGTTCCTCCCTCCACCTTTTAAACTTTCAATATCCTCAAATCCAATTGAAGGAAAATCAGCTTCTTCAAGAGTTTTACAATCTGTTATAAAAGAATCAAATTATAGAATACTTAGTAGAAACATTTTATAAATAACTGCATGATATTGTTTTTAACAAGTTTCATAATAGAGTATAGCTTCACTGCATTACAGTTATAATCCACTGCATTTTAGTTATAGTCCACTGTAGAATAGTGTTTTTAACTAATAATGCAATGAATTATAATGCTAAAAGCATCATCGTTAGACTCCATTCAAGCATAGTGTTTTCAGCTTCTTATGCTTTTCATAGTGTCTAAGTTGTAATGCAATTGAGGATAACTGTACTACATAGCTTTACTCCACTGCATTAGTATTTAAAAAACGCTATGTTGCAGTAGAGTTACTGTTCATTTTAGTTATATAATTATCATGTTCCAAAATTTAAGATTTTGTTAGTTATTACAGACAGTTAAGATTATATTTCAAAAGATAACATAAAAGGATAACTAATAGTACAAATAAAGGAGTTATTGTTAATTACTTTTAACTGGTTCAAGATTTTCTTCTTGTATTCCAGCTTCTATCTCCATTTCAGGTTGTGAATCTTGTGCTTCTGGCTGACTATCAAAGATTGACGTTTGTGATTCTGAATCTTTTTCTTTGCTGACTATCAAAGGTTGTGAATCTTTTTTGCTTATTTCAAATTCACTTTCTTTCTCAATATCATCAGGCATATCCATATTTTGATCAACCACCTTCTCAACATCTTTTTATGTATTCATTTCCTGTTTTGTGAAAAATAAATATTTTTTGTTAGTAAAAAATAACTTTAATGCCGTAAATATTTTGATGTAATGCAGTAACAAATTTGTTTAACAATCTTTTTTTCCCACCAATTATATATTGCATTATTGTCCTATATCATTTACATCAAAATGTAAAACAAAAATAAAGTGTTACCTGAACTGATTTTTTTTCACCAAGCTTAACCACCTTCTCAACATCTTTTCCTTTTTCAGGAACATCATCTTTTTCATTAGAAACCTTGTTATCTTTCACAGCTTCAGGCTTATCTAGATTTTGATCAACCACCTTTTCAACATCTTTTTCTTTATTCATTTCCTGTTTTATTAAAAATAAATATTTTCCTGTTAGTAAAAAATAACTTTAATGTAGTAAATATTTTGATGTAATGCAGTAAGAACTATGTTTAATAGTCTTTTTTCTACCAATGATATATATTGCATTATTGTCCTATATCATTTACATCAAAATGTAAAACAAAAATAAAGTGTTACCTGAACTGTTTTTTTTTGCACAAAGCTCAACCACCTTCTCAACATCTTTTCCTTTTTCACGAACATCATCTTTTTCTTTCAAAACCTCGTTATCTTTTACAGATTCTTCACGAAGATCATTACCCTTATGCAAAACTACCATAGCATTATCAATGTCACGATGATATAATTCCTTAAAGAAGCCAAGTCTTTTTCCAAGAAGCATCTTAAAATCACTATCTTCTGGGTTTTCATTCAATGCTATCTTTAACTTTTCATATGTATCTAACAGCAGTGCCTTTATCTTTGATACGTTATCATTCAAGCAATCTTTCATATCCTGTGTTTTTAGAAGAAAAAAAATTGTTAGTAAAAAATAACTTTAATGCATTAAATAAGAAAATAATTTATGTTAGTATAAAATAACTATAATGCAGTAGCATTATAGTCCACTGCATTGTTTTATTAAAATACTATGCTACATTATAGCTATATTCCACTGCATTACTAGTTAAAAACAATTTGTTGCAGTGGAATATAACTATAATGCAGTAGCATTATGGTCCACTGCATTACTAGTCTAAAATAATATACTGCATTACTAGCCTAAAATAAATATGCTGCAGTACAAATTTTTACAATGTTAAACTGAAGTTTTACCTTAGCTGTTTTTGTTTTGAAATCTTCAAGTTCTTGTTCTCTACTCATACTTCCATCACCTGTTAGAAGATAAAAAAACCATTTAAATATAAATTATTATATATATTTATGTCAATTTAATTTATATTTAATTTACCTAATAGCAATACTTTAGATTTCTTCTTCAATTTAGGCTTTTTTGGTTCAATGAATTCCAACCCTTCAAATATTGGAAGTTTACCAAAACCTCCACTCTTTAGTTCTTCAGATTATTTTTTTCAACAGTTTTGTATTCCATGCTTTAAATATTGGAGCCTTTCGTTCGGCAATTGTAGTAGGAGAAACCGTTGAACTGACGTATATAAGCTACAAAAAAATGTATGAATATTAGTAAACATTCAATATAGTGCATGAAATTCTAATAATTATCATTAAGAAACAAAAGTAATGTAGTAAACATTAAATATAATGCAGTTAGAAAATACTATGTTGCATTATAGCTATAGTCCACTGAATTGCTAGTTAAAAAGAATTTTCAACAGTGGAGTATAACTATAATGCAGTAGCATATTGCATTATAGTCCACTGCATTACTGGTCTAAAATAATATAATTCATTATAGTCCACTGTATTACTAGTATAAAACAGATATGATACTGTACAAATTTTTACAATGTTAAACTGAAGTAATACTTTAATGCAGTTAATTTTTTGATGTAATGCAGTATGAAAATATTTTCTGTTATTAAAAAACAACTATAATGCAGTAGCATTATAGTCCACTCCATTATTAACCTAAAATACTATGCTGCATTATAGCTATAGTCCACTACATTACTAGTTAAAAACAGAACTAATGCATGAAATTCTAATTATGATCATTAACAAATAGAAATAATTCAGTAAACATTCAATATAATTCAGTGAGGAAACACACGGCCAAAAGAAGGAGAGGCCCAGCAAAATAAGATCCTGGTTTGAATTCCATCACTTCGGCTTTGATACAGTCTAAGATGAATTGGCACCAATCATAATTTTGAAACAATATTACGAAGGGTGGGTATAAATCTTTGGTTGACTGTCCCATCTTTGTTCCCTTGAGCTAGAATAGAAAAGAACACAACAAAAAAACCCACTTTGAATGGCCAACCATTAGCTATCAAGCTAGACACATGATCATCAACTCTTGTTATATGAATCCTATCTTCTGTGAATGGTGTCGTGTATCTCCAATTTGTTGTAGTTATATCTTCACTTGTTGTACTTGGAAGAGATATAACTTTGTTTTCACCCATTGGCATCCTAAGAATTTCATGAATTTGTTCCCTGGACACTTTTATTCTTCTTCCATCACCCATTCTTAATGTGTGTGTTTCAGGATCATAACTCTTAACAACCCACATTCCTAATTCTCTCGAAGTAGACTCAAAATTAAAATTATTATGAAAATGTCCCAAACCCATTTCATTCAAATCCATAATATGTGTAAGGGTACATGTGTTTAAAACATTCTTCAAATGAACCGGTGACATTCTTGTAATAATCTTAACAGGATCGTACTTACATCCTTCTTTTTTATTATCAACAAGAACAAGTTCTGATCCATATGCAACTTGTTTAACCTTTTTAAAAGACACCAGTTTTCCATCCACTTTGTTAACTTCATTGACATCTTTTTTCCTTTTATTACCACCAGCTACTTTCTTTATTACCTTATTAGATGCATCATTTATCTTTTTTTTTATTTCTCTCAACTATTTTTGTTTCCTCTTCACCTGCAGATACATCTGAAACTTCTTTAACCTTCTTAGAAGACACTAGTTTTCCAACCACTTTATTACCTTCATTGACATCTTTTTTCCGTTTATTACCACCAGCTACTTTCTTTATTACCTTATTAGGCGCATCATTTTTCTTTTTTTATTTCTCTCAACTGCTTCCACTTCCTCTTCATATGCAGATACAGGCGCATCATTATCAACAGGAACGAGTCCTGATTCAACTGCAACTTGTTCAGCTTTCTTTGAAGACACCCGTTTTTCAACCACTTTATTACCTTCTTTTACATTTTTTTTGGTCTGATAGTTTGTTCATCGTTTTCAGTATCTGCAGCAGCATCTCTTTTATTCATAGCTTTATTTTTTTTTTGCACAAATTTTTTTCCTATTTGAAGTATTCTGACTTATAACTTCTTCTTCTGCTTACTCTTGTTGTTCATCTTCTTGATCATTTTCACCTGTAACAATATCAAACTAACTGCATCAAAGTTCAATTCTAACAACATCACAAACATAATCAGTAAAATTCAAGCATACACGTTTGAAACACTAAATCAATCATATGAATAACGTTAGTAGCCTACTGCATTAAAGCTATTTTTCAACCACATCACAGTCAAACTCTTACAAACTCAATCATTTTATAAAAACACGACAAGTCACAATATAGCCTAAATCAATCATATGAATATCGTTAGTAACCTACTGCATTAAAGCTAATTTTCAACCACATTACAGTAAAACTCTTTCAAACTCAATCATTTTATCAAAACACAGCAAGTCACAATCTAGCCTAAATCAAGCATATGTATAACCTTAGTACCCTATTGCATTAAAGCCCCTTTACAACCACATCACAGTCAAACTCTTAGAAACTCGATCATTTTATCAAAAAATGACAAGTCACAATCTACCCTAAATCAAGCATATGAATAAATTTAGTACCCTACTGCATTAAAGCCCATTTACAACCACATCACAGTCAAACTCGATCATTTTATCAAAAAATGACAAGTCACAATCTAGCCTAAATCAAGCATATGAATAACCTTAGTACCCTACTGCATTAAAGCCCTTTTACAACCACATCACAGTCAAACTCTTACAAACTCGATCATTTTATCAAAAAATGACAAGTCACACTCTATCCTAAATCAATCAGATGAATAACCTTGGTACCCTACTGCATTAAAGCCCATTTACAACCACATCACAGTCAAACTCTTACAAACTCGATCATTTTATCAAAAAATGACAATTCACAATCTACCCTAAATCAATCATATGAATAACCTTAGTACCCTACTGCATTAATGCCCCTTTACAACCACATCACAGTCAAACTCTTACAAACTCGATCATTTTATCAAAAAATGACAAGTCACAATCTATCCTAAATTAAGCATATGAATAACCTTAGTACCCTACTGCATTAAAGCCCTTTTACAACCACATCACAGTCAAACTCTTACAAACTCGATCATTTTATCAAAAAATGACAAGTCACAATCTACCCTAAATCAATCATATGAATAACATAAGAAAAATACTGCATTACATGCCTTTTTCAACCACATCACAGTCAAACTCTTACAAACTCGATCATTTTATCAAAAAACGACAAGTCACAATCTACCCTAAATCAATCATATGAATAACATAAGAAAAATACTGCATTACAAGCCTTTTTCAACCACATCAGACCTAAAAATCAAACAAACTCAATCATTTTAGCAAAAAACGACTAGTCACATTATAGCCTAAATCAATCCTATGAATAACATACGAAAAAATATTGCATTATAGGTCTTTTTCAACCACATCAGAGACAAAAATCATATAAACCCAATCATTTAAGCAAAAAGTGGTAAGACACATTCTAGCCTAAATCAATCATATGAACATCATTAGTAGCTTACTGCATTAAATGCCATTTTCAACCACATTAGAGACAAAGCATATAAACTCAATCATTTAAGCAAAACTCATATAAACTCTAACATATACCTGTTGCATCAAATTAATACAAAAACTGCACTAATTATTTAAAAAACATAAAAACAGTTTTAATCACATTATGTTAAATATAAATACTATTGCATCAACATTAAAACAATAACTTACTGCTTGGTATTGTTATTGATTTTTCTAGAGTTTTTTGTTTATTACTTTCACAAACACCTTTTTTTGCTGCAATCAATCTATCGCTTTTTCTAGTTGCTTAATAAAATTAACAAAACTTGATTTCAGTATATTAAACTTAATAAAATGATGCAATGGAGTAGTTAGGGTTCTAAATTCACTTACGAGGTGGTTTAAACTTGTTTTTGTTTGTCCTTGCCATTTTCAACTGATGCACTTGATTATCTAATGAAACAAAAAAAATTTAAGAAAATAATGAATAAACAATTTTAGGGTTTCAACATCAACTTACAAGAACTATATGATGCACTTGAAGATATGATGATTTCGATGTTCTTATTACATTATTGAATAAAGGTTGATGAAAACGGGGATTTGATTTTGATATGATGAACTCGGTGAATATAGAGAGATGTGTGTGAAATTAGGTTTAGAAATGAAAAGGGGATCTGATTTTTGGTTTTTATATGAGAAATAGAAGACATCGTTTTAAAACATTCTGTTTAGTGGCAAAATAAGCCCTTGTTAATGAGTGTTTTCAATTGCTACAGATTCGCCCCTCAAACTTCAATTATTTACAAAAATAGCACTCTGTTTTTTTTATCTATTAAACATAATCCAACAGTTGAGATGACTTCTCATCCTTTTTATTTTAAGGGGCTTCTCATTGTATCCCCACCCTATATATATATATATATAGAGAGAGAGAGAGAGAGAGAAAGCAAAGAAATAGCCATATAAGCCATAATGCATACATATTCCTCATAATAATAAAATACCATTCATTCATCATTAATAAAATTCATACTTATATATATACACACACACACACACACAACACATACACACACAACATATATATATTTAAAATTTATTATATTTTAATATATATATATATATATATATATATATATATATATATATATATATATATATATATATATTTATATATATATGTGTGTGTGTGTGTGTGTGTGTGTGTGTGTGTATGTATATATATGTATATATATATATATATATATATATATATATATATATATATATATATATATACAGATTATATTTATTTACACACATACACTCAACCCACACACACACACTATATATATGATATTATAATATAATATATTAAATATATTATATATATGTGTGTGTGTGTGTGTTGTGTGTATGTGTGTTATGTGTGTGTATGTTTTATGTATGTATATATATATAAAGATGTATTTTATATATATATATATATATATATATTTATATATTATATATATATATATATACATATATATATATATATATATATATATATATATATATATATATATATAGATATAGGTATACACACACACACAAACCTCCCCTTGGTAGAAAACCTAGAAAACAATACAACTTCCCCTCCCTTTTTTCGCACCAAAACTACAGGGACTTATCTATAACTTTTTATGTTTTCCAAGGTTTATTTTGTAACTTCATACCACTTCATATATAATGCCTAATTTTGTCTCATTTTTTTCTTCGTTTTTTTACCAGCCTATTTTCTCCCCACCGCACATTCACAACCATCCCCACCGTTCACCACCCATCCTCATCATTCACCATCGTTTCCTACCATTAACCACCGTTCACCATCGTTTCCCGCCATTAACCACCTTTCATCGTCATTTCCCATGATGTATCGTCGATTACTTTGATTATATTAATCTCTTTGGTATGTTTATTGCTTGTATTTTTCAATAATTTGTTTCATTTTTGTGTTTTTGTTGATCTAAATATATTTTTTTCAGAGTATAATTATATATATGGAAAAAAGGTTGAGAAAAAAATGATACAAATCATGTTTGAAAAGAGCACACAATGTGTTTGATAAAATGTGTGATTCGTCAATAGTATATATATAATAATACAAGCAAGCACTCAACCAATTACCTTTAGCCAAGGATTGGTTAAGAATTCACAAAATAAAATATATACGTGTCCGAAAGTATGATTCCCGGGTCGTTATGTCCCAACGAGGTGTGCAATTGAAAATCGAATGACGAATTGATAATCGATGTTTGAATATTACAAGATTATGATTTGTTTTCTATTACTACTAGTTAAAAATGAAAAAACGATTAAATAGAAACCTAAAAACGAAAGCTATATAACTTAAAACCTAAAACGGGCACGAAAAATGATTTAAAACTAAAATGTAGACGAAAATGTAAAAACGCGAGGGTTAAAATCCTAAATTACACAATTTTAATCCTTGAACAATTTTTAAACTCAAAATAGATTCTACTTGACTAAAAACGAAGTTTAAAAAAACTAGATCAAAAACGAAGTTAGTTAAGACCAAAAACGAGTCAAAACAAAAACGGGAACGAATCCCGTTCTTTAAAAAGTGAAACTTTGCAAAAATGACCCTACATATGTAAATTTATTTTTCATAGAAAATACACAATAAAGGAAAATTTTAAAAAAAAGATTTGTATTTTTCTGATTATTATTTTATTTTTTATGAATTTTTTAAGTTTTAAATGAAATTAAATTATAAAAAATACTAACAGTTAATATAAAAATCTAAAAAAATTACATAAAATACTTTGAAGCTAGCAGAATCTATGAAAATTAAGATGAGGTTCCCAGCTTATCTGAATAAGCCAGGAAAAAGCCCAAAAGGGCTGAAAGCTTATTGGACTAAATGTGTTTATTAATTAAATAGTGTAGACTCTTAACTGAAAAAGACCCAAGGGCAAGTGGTAAGTAGGGTGTGTGTTGTGAGGGAGGTCGCAGGTTCGAGTCCTGGACCTCTCTTTTTTGGATTGCTACAGTGATTTTTTAAAATTTAAAATTTTTTACACACTCTTATTAAACACATGAATTATGTAAATGTATATATTATAATTATTTTCTTTAAAGTCCATAAATTCATTTTGTTATAATTTAATAAATTATTATTTTACGCAACTCAATATACTTTCTTAATATAAGTGTTTTCTAAATTACCCCTTTTGCCCTTTTTTTCACACAAGTCTAAAAGACTTGTAAATAAGCACTTTTAACAAAGACACCCTATTTTTTTATCCACGAATAAGCCCTCAAATAAGCACTTAAAACTGACAGATGGGCCTTTTAAGCTAAATGGCTTTTTAAGCCAAATAGCTTTTTCTTTTTGCTTTCTAAGAACTAAAAAAACAATTGAATTGAAACATAAGCAACAAGGCATTCAATACAATCAACAAAGAACACATTAACCAAGTTGTTGGAACCACTAATTAAGCCGAGATGGGCTTTAAAACCTCAGCAGTACTAACCTTAAAGTTAGTACTGCTAGATAAGCACTTAAGTCTGCTAGACTAATAAAAGAGCTAAAAAGCACAATGTAAGACTATTAAGCAAACAAGAGGGCTTAACTATACCTAATAAGCCACTACAAACACAAATAAGCCAAGGAATGAGGATCAATAAGCCAGAAAATCAAAAATAAGCTATGGGCCTACACTAGCATGCAAAACAGTCAAATGGGCTACTTTGAGCTCAAAAATAAACCACCTAGAGGACAACTTAGGGCTTGAAGCTTATGGAGCTTATAAAAGAGCTTATAGGCTTTCTAGAGAAACAAAAAGCTTAAACTAAAACCAACAGATAAGCCAGGAAAAATAGCTTGAAAGTGACAGCTTAGCACTAGGGGAAATTTTTTGTTTCTGAAAGAGCAAAGTGCAGGCTTATTTTTAAGCCACCAAATAAGCTCAAAAATAAAAATAAGTTACAAATAGATTAACACAAGCTCCTAATGAGCTTGTGCACAAAAAACTAGAAGCTAATTTACTGATTTGCTAGCTGAAAACTTAACTTAATATTTGACAGTTTTACTTAAGTTACTTTATAGAAACTTCGACAATGCTAAAAAGACACAGCAGAGGTTAAAATACTTTGACTATCCAAATCTTAAAATCAAGCACAAACAAAGACTCCAAGACAGATTTCTCAAAAAGCTTAACCAATAAGCTATTATGAAAAAGATTGATCCTCAGCTTAAACCTTAAGCACAAATTACCACTAAAATTTATTTTAACACTTGAACCACCTATAAAAACTCTTAATTAACACGTAAATTATTTCTATTTAAAACTGACTATAGACCTCAACCCATACACTAACCATTCTACCCATTTTCAGCTATGCCAAGACACCCTTTATGACTTAAAAAAGGCTTTAAAGGCTGGGTTAGGTGGATTTAAGCTAAGAAACTCAAGATAACTTATAGACACCAATGTTAAGCCAAAATAAGCAAGATACTATAACACTAAAAGCACTTAATAAGCAAAGGAAGTATGGACAGTTAGATAGCTAAAAATGACAGCTTTTAAGAAAGACTTGCACAATTGATTTTAAACTATAAGACCTGAATTTTAAGCACTAAATAACAATAATAAGCATAAATAAGCACATTAGAACAGGAGATAAGCACAAATAAGCTGAAAATAAGCAAATGCAATAAAATAAGCTTAAAATGAAGGAAAGAAGACTTACAAAGCCCTTTGCTCTAAACAAGGGCAAATAAGCTTTTAAAAGCTTTGTCTACAAGCTCCAGCTTATCAAAGATAAGCTGGTGGTGTCCATAAGCCCATCCATTTTTGGTTTTATCATCATCAAATAAGCTGAGTGGATTTTGGGGTGATTTGTGATTTTTCTCTTAACTACTTAACTTTTTTAGTTGCGTTAAATGAGAAACAGCTATTATTAAGCTAGTTGAAAGCTTTTAAACAATATTTAAACACCAAATTTACAGCTTAGAGTAAATAGAAAAACTTGGCTTTTAAACATATAAACCTCAAACTTTCATTAATTCTTAAAATACATTACGAAGCTGAAAATAAGCTGATAAGAAAGGTAAATGACTTAATAAAAACTACAATTAAACTACAATAACTAGAATGCCTTCAAGGCTTACAAAATGGTCCTATTTATAGCCGAAATTCTTTTTCTTGGCCTTGCAGCTTGTGCTTTCTTTGTAAGGGAACCTTTAAAGTGTGTTAGTTTGTGTGAGACAGCAAAGCTTATCATAGCCCATCCATCTCTTTTTGCTTCTTTTAGTCAATCACAGCCATCGAAATGCTTGGAAAGGGTAGATTGCCAAAATGGCAATTATAAGTGTAAAGGGCTGATAGTGGATGGGTAGGAAGGGTTTAAACAATGGTGTTAAGGGTTGCAGGGTAAAAGAAGGGGGGAACACGTGAGGGTGTTCTGGGTTTTGGTGGCGGGAAAATCGTTTTGAAGTAACAGGGAAAGAGTTTGGGGGTGTGTCACTTTTAGCCTCTCAAAGAAATAAAGGTGATTGCAAACTTGGTCCTTGTGGTGATATAGGTTTGAGGGTTTGGCAGAAATGCCCCCTTAACCTATATAGATTGAATCAAAATTCACCCGTTTTTAATACAACTCTAGGGTTTGGCATTTTGGCCCCTAGAGTATATTTTCAATAAATTGCAATTCCCCCTTTCGTTTTTATTCTTGTAATACAACTTTTAAGGTTGCAATTTTAGTCCCTTAAGTTGTATTTCTTCACTTGTTGACTTTGACTTTGTCGGGGTTGGAACTATCCTGTTGACTTTGACTTGGGTTAAGACTTTTGCTTTGAATTGACTTCTTCTTTTCAACTACTTTCCATTCCGTGCTCGGTTTTATCCGTTTTTAGCTTTGTTTTTGTCCTTTTCTTGAATATCCGTCTCCTGCACAATTCAAATGCAAAACATACAAATACAATGTATTTTTGGTATGTTTTTAGTCATTTAAGTCCGTTTTCAATGGAAAATGGTATGTGTAATTAAGCACATACTAATGTGTCAAGTAAATAATAGTGATGTAACTGAACAAGAGTAAACATAAGTATGCACAATAGTAGAAAGTGGTGATGACAAACATCTTAACACCAACAGTAGCCCAAGTATCAGACTGTTTAGCGCCTTCTGGAATAAGAATTGACGATATTGACATTGTAAAGTCCAGCTTTTAACACATTTGAACAAAATGACACTTTTTTATAGATTCCTTTAAGAGGACTTATGTTCGAAGTGAGAAATAGGGTCCAATTGGCTCATGTGAGTTTGGATTCTATGATTAGAAAACCTGAATGTAAAACAATAGTGAAAACAAACCAGATTCATTTTATAATAAAAACCTGAATGTACACTAATGTAGGTATAGTACGCACTGATGCCCTAATGAGTTCATCGATGCCTTAAATATATTATACACACTGATTCCCTAATATGGTCATCGATGATATAGTTAATGCCTCTTTTACTTTCTTCATCTTCAACTTTGTCAGCCCCTTCATCTCTTCCTAGCGTTACATTCTTAATCATGTCGCGCACTGTTTCCCAGGTTTCTGTGCAATTAGTTTATTCAAGAAGTTGACCTGCACTAACCTTAAAATTTGCAGTATTAATGTATATAGCACAACAAGTGATCATATACACGCTACCTTCCAATTAAATTTTGTGCTAGTTTTATTAGCTTGTTGTTTTTAGCTTTTACATTCCATGGCTGGTCCAGTAAGACGTTATAAGATCCATATTTCATTTATCCTTTGAACTGTTCTTCTAATTTCCATACCGTAATAGGTTCGTTTTCTTACAAAAAATTACCATTTGGACATTTACAAGGTTTGCTTTGCTTTTGCTTCTTTTTTAGTTTGTAAAAATCTACAAGTTTGTGTTCTTTTTACTTAGTTTATTTGTTTTATGCGGTTTAGTAGGATCAGTCTCGATATCATTAAAGACAAATGGAGCCTTGCACTTTAGATCCGCATTGTACTCCTGAGGTATTATTGTACATGATTTCATTAATGAGCTTATACCCACAGATGGTGACAGTTAGGGTGGGTTAAGTAACGCGTCAAAGATGGGCGTTGGGAATGATGTTTAAGAAGTTGAAACACCTGAATTGAAGACTGGTGATGTCAAATCTTGTTGTTCAAGATTTTTATGATGTTATAATGGTGTTTTTCTTGATGTGGATTCGAGGGAGCTTATAGTCTCATATTCTTTTTATAAAATATTAAGAAAACTCTTCTATGTAGACTGATGTAAGAACGAATGTATTGATTTAACAAAGAATGTTATCATGTTATTTTTAATGCGATCATATTTCAGTTTGTTTTGTCACATATCATGCTATGCAATTCTAGTAGCTTATGTGAACAATGATGGTGTGATTGGTGGTTGGTTTTATCAAGATTCTACATAATAGAGATGCCCTAATAATATGTTCATTGATGCACTAAATATACAAACATATGCCCAATTTCTAAAGATGAACTAAAGATACAAATTGATGCCCAACTATGTGGAATTTCTATGTAGAAAATTTTTGGGTTGTTTCTTAATGATAAAGCATGAATAAAGATAATATTGCGATGTCGGTGTTTGTGTAATTTATCATTGACTCTATGAGAGATTAATTCAGAATTAAATTATTTTTTGTAGGACAAAAAGTCAAAGATAAAGTAGGACGTCTGGTTGATTGACAGGCGCCAACGATATAAGTAGCATTACATTGATATCGAGTCACATGATTTTTGGATGCCCTATATCTTAACAAATGGATGCACTAACCGTTTTGACCCAGATGCCCTAAATATACAAATATACAACTAAATATACAACAATACTAGCATCTGCATTCTGCAGTTACAAGTACTAAATATACAACTAATATTCACGAAACATCAAAATTGATTTACATATATATTTGTAACTTCAATACTCATTATTCATATGATCACTCTTAAATGATTGTATCCATGTCCCAGTTGAGATTATACAATAATAAATAAAAAATACAAAGACAATAGGGCTTCAAAAATCGACCAACGCATTCTGACTAGAGGTAGGTAGGCTCTTCTACATCTGAGTATAGGATAACAATGTCTGTATCCACCTCAAATCTAAAACCATTATGGACTAAACCCTAACGAAACCCCATCTGAACAAGCGCTTTTAACTATTATCTATATATATATATATATAATATTTATATATATATATTTGTATTATATTAGTATATATATATATATATATAGTATAAATATATGAGATATATAATTTATATTATGTAAGATATATATATATATAGATATATATATAGTATATTGATATTCTCTCTTCAAATAATTCTCACTGCTTCCTTCTTTGCATGGTTGTCGTATGATAAGTTATGCTAATTAGTCTCGAATCGCAACATTAAAATTGAGATATAGCCTTCAAAATAAGGAATGTATTGTCTACTTATGAACAGGGCGGCTTGTTGTTTGTTCCATATAGGTCAAATGGGTTGAACCAACAAATTTAACTAATAATGAACGGCCATCCTGCAACCTATCTAAAAAAGTATTCAAAACATGTACATACCTTATGAAGCTATCGAAATGTTGTCCATGACCTTTGGCTATTACACAGAATCTCCAAAGTGACATGCTCATAAGTTAAAAATGAATATTACATGATTAATATAGAAGATGAAACTAATGTAACATGCTGAAACAAAATTCAAAATTTGATCCTGGTGAATAGTGATGAATGTTGACCCAGTTATATACAAATGATTCAAATGATTGTGTTGTTAGCTTTCAGTGTTGGGTCCTCTACTAACAAAGCATGTAACTAATTTCACTTTTTGTCAATTGAGTAAATAGTTAAATCATTTTTGGTCTGCAAAGGATAAGATGTGAAGGACCAATAATGGAAGCAAAGATGTAGTTGGGGTTTTGGGGATTATTTACATTGAGTATCATCATATCGATGATGGACGGATTTTTATGTATCTTATGTCCCGATATCAAGCTTTTGATGATCCTTTCCAAATATTAAATGATGCCCTACTATGATACAAACAGATGCACTAAAATACTTGTGACTGTATTAAACCATATAACATCCATTTTTAGTCATACTTGAGATCCTCTCTAACCCATAAGTGAAAAGGACCCATATAGACCCATTAACTAATAAACAGATCGATTCAATTTTTTTAATGGGTTATATGAACAATTTAAAAATTATAGCTCTTCGTGCAAATTGATGTGCTAAATACCGTCATAACTAATTATATAGAAAAATTGTATTAAATGGATAAGCGAAGCATAAAGGTATTAACAAGACAAGCCAGCTATTGAGTTGACTCAACAACTAGAGTTGGAGCCAAGATATGCTTCTACAAGCTTAAAAGAGAGTTTGTTCACGCCAAGTTTTAGCATCATTATCAGATAAACAACTATATTACTGTAATAATCAAGAAAATTACCGGAGTTATACCACGACAAGGGCCATCCATTATACCCCACAATCCAGCTCTTGTATTGTACCTAAACCATAAACAAATGAAAAATAATCAGGGAAATGTACACACTTATTTATATGAATTTCAGAAAACACAAAGACAGTCGTGTGATACTAGATATATTGTTAAGTTGAAGCTAATTGTATAAAGAAATTGATTTAGAACAAACCTTTCTTATATCTGTGAGCAGCTTCATATGCTCTTCGACTATAACTTCCTTAATAGCCTCTAGGCATATGTCTTCATAAGCATTACAAGGAGCAACTTCACTTGTAAAATAACATACGATAATGTGAGGGGTTTTCCAACAACAATTTAGCAACTTCTGGTTTAGAGAATAAAACTAAAATTGCAAATGAATTGAAACAAAACTTGTGGCCACGAACCAATCATTAACTGAAGTTGCAACAACAACACACTATACACTTTTGCTGCCCTAATAATTATAATGATGCCCTAAAAATTATAATAACAAACAGATGCCCTAATAATTCTAATGATGCACTAATAATACTTATTGATACCCTAATAATGCTCATTGATGCCCTAATAATACTCAATTCCCGTAAGGAGGAATCATTGGAAGTACCATAGATAACAACAAAAGCAGAACTAAAAATAAGCAGCTTCACAAAAACTTACTTCTAGAAATCTTAATCT
>BQNB010054661.1:6810-39448 GCA_026074375.1 Tanacetum coccineum | reverse complement strand
ATGCTTTAGACCATGTTATTTTTTATACGGTTAAACTCGATTAAACGTAAAAAAATGGTTAACCGTGAACCGAACCGCGGGTACCCGCTCACTTCGAGAACCCGCATGTCCGGTTACCCGCCTAGTACGGTTCGATTTCGGATAGTAAAATTAATTACCCGCCCCGCGACGGATAGTTGAAATCTTCCAACTAACCGAACCGAACCGCCCCGCGAACACCTTTAATAATTAATATAAATAATTTTTAATACATATTTTAATATATAATACATTTTTAAATATTATTTTCTCTCTTATAATCCAAATCCAAATCCAAATCCAAATCCAAATCTTAAACCAACCTACAAACCAAACGGGCCTAAGTTCGCAATTTAATTGCAAATTGTCGGGCAGGTTAAATGAAAGGTTCATTTTAATATTATAAGTAAGTTAAAAAACTGGGTTGAGATGGTTCATAATAGGGGTTCGCAGTTGCAAAAGGTGGTCCAAAAGGGAGATGGGTTTTGGGTAAAAAGATCCACCGGGTCAACCCGACACCCGGGTCACAGCCACACCAAAACAGAGAAGGGTTTTGCATAGCAGGTAAAAAGATCCTCAAAAATGGGTGAAACAGAGGAAGATGTAAAGCAAGAGCTTCTTAATGTTGAGTTTCAGCTTCAAGATGTTCAAGGTTCTTTTTCTTTTTCATTTTCTTTTTTTTCAAGAAAATGTTTATATGTTTTTAAAGTTGTCTGCTTTTTTGTGATTTTTGATTACCCATTTGGAAAATTGAAATTAATAAAATGGCTTATTTGGTTTTTGGCTTGTGTTTCATAAGCTCACTTTTTGTGGCTTATTTTGAAACTTTTCGGCTTATATAAGCTCATTATGTCACAATGAACTTGTATAAGCCGAAAAGTTTCAAAATAAGGCACAAAAAAGTGAGCTTATGGAACATAAGCCCAAAACCAAATAAGCCATAAGCCGGCTATATAATCCGAAACAAACACCCCCTTAGTTAATGGAAAATGTTAGATGATGTTATGTTTTGAATTAGGGTGTGTATGTGTAAGCTTTTTCAATGAGCTTATGAGCTTGTCTGATTCCGGGCTTATATTCCATAAGCTCAATTTTGAAACTTGTGGGCTTTGTTATGACATATATAAGCCTATAAGTCCCGAAATAAGCCAAAAGAATGAGCCTTATGAAATATAAGCCGGAAACATATAAGCCCATAAATTAGCTTAAACAAACACACCCTTAGTGTTTTATCCAAACTGCGTAATAAGCAAATGAAGAGCAAAATAAGAACTTTTGAATAGTCATGTTGGAAGTGATATATGTTCGATATTTCTTGCCCCACATTGCCCATGAAGAGAGGAGAACCTAGATATATTTAAAGTATGAACTTGCGTTAAATTGTGAGACGTGTTTTTGTATACTGTTTGGGCACTGTATCTACAGAAAAACCGCGAGGCAGAGGTGCCAAAGCGGACAATATCTCACGATAATTGGTCGTTTCATATCAGGGATTTGCTTGTTAGGAAATGCGTATATAATTATTTCCAAGCTAAATAAGCAGTTTTTATTGGGCAATCCAAAACAAACTCTAATAGGGAGTTCGGGATTGGTTATCAATAGTGCTTGTCTACTTTGGAAATATGCAATAGGTAGCATCGTAACACTCAAAACTGCACAATAAGAAAATAAGTAAGTACTTAAAATAGGCAATCCCAAACACCCCTTATGTTCCGTGTGCACGCGCTTTTAAACACAATCCAAAATTGACAACTGCAAACTACATGATTACTGTAACAGATACTATTATTACGCAGATGTTACTGCTCAGTTTACAAACTCAAGTATAAAGCTCTGGTCTTTTTTGAACTTCAAATGGACTGAAGCTGAAATAATATGTATATCAAAGTATTTTCTCGCTATATATAAATGCAACACATACTTCTGTTTTACAGATGAAATAAAGAGGTTACTTGATAAACAAGAGAAGCTCTATGAAAGACAGTCGGAACTTAAGGCAGTGCTGGAAAGTTATCAAGATTTAGAAAAAGCTCAACAAGACAGTGCAGCTCCTCAAGTAGAGAACTGGTCAGGGTCTTTTAATTGGGATAATGAAGCTGATGATATTAGATTCAATATTTTCGGCATTCCTAGTTATCGTGCAAACCAACGAGAGGTTGGTGACTGATTATTTGATACATTCATTAATCATAATCAATATTCCTAGAGGTGTTTTGTTGGATGATTGATAGTTGCTTAACAGATCATTAACGCGGTCATGAGCGGAAGAGACGTGCTTGTGATCATGGCTGCCGGTGGAGGGAAGAGTCTATGCTACCAACTTCCTGCTCTTTTACGTGATGGAATTGCTCTTGTCATTAGTCCGTTGCTTTCTCTCATTCAGGATCAGGTGCTTTGTTTTGTTTTGCTTTCTCTTAGTTTTTCTGAACAGCGCCTGATATAAATTTACAATAAAGGTATCTATTTGTTTCAGGTCATGGGGTTGACCGCTTTAGGGATCCAAGCATCTATGCTAACCTCAACAACTAACAAGGAAGACGAAAAATATATATACAAGGCTCTTGAAAAGGGTGAAGGGGACCTTAGAGTATTGTACGTTACACCTGAAAAGGTTTCTAAAAGCAAAAGATTTGTGTCAAAACTTGAAAAATGCCATCATGCTGGTCGTCTTTCGTTGATTTCAATTGATGTATGTTTACTATTTTGTTACATGTATTAGAATAATGGTAAAACCGCTAAACTTTCTCCTTTTTGATGAAAGTTTAGTGGTTCTACCATTCTTGACCCTTTTGACTTTTGTTAACCTTGGTTAAGGTCCTACATTGACTGTTGTTGACTTCCAAAGAACTGTGTTATGGGGTGATTTTCAGGAAGCACATTGTTGTAGTCAGTGGGGCCATGACTTCCGTCCAGACTATAAGAATCTTGGAATATTGAAGACTCAATTTCCGAATGTTCCTGTTATTGCTTTGACTGTATGTATTTTCTCACATCCTTTATTATCCATTTTCTTTCCGCGAGTAAAAATTTATGTATATTTATTGTCAGGCAACAGCTACGAAGAAGGTTCAGTTGGACTTGATGGAGATGCTAAAGATTCCAAAATGCGTAAAATTTGTTAGCACTGTGAACAGACCGAATCTATTTTATATGGTAAAGCTATTACTAGCTATCATGGTTATTAGTAGAGGTTGCCGTATTGACCCATTTACTTAAATGAGCAAGTTCGGAATATGTTTTATACCAACTTGTCACATGGGTAGAATAAGAATAGTTATATTTCACGGAAACGGGTCGATTCGGGCTAATTGTGTTCTAACTGGTCAGATGAAAAAATAGCCTAAAAGGTAATGGGTCAAAAATGGTTCACCTCCACCTTCCAGTGATCCACCATCTATTTTGCAGGTTCGGGATAAATCATCAGTTGGAAAGACAGTCATTGATGACATTGCTGACTTCATACAAGGTTCATATACAAACAACGAATCCGGAATTGTTTATTGCTTCTCTCGAAAGGAGTGTGAGCAGGTATGTGTCGAGCTCAATTTTTTTTACCAAGTTTGTTGTCACCATATTGTTATTCAAATCGTTCATTTGTTTGACGACAATTTGTTGCATGCGATGTTAAGGACTATAGGTTGCAAAGGAATTGCGTGAGAGAGGGGTTTCAGCTGACCATTATCACGCAGATATGGATGTAAATGTCCGTGAAAGAGTTCATATGCGGTAATCATATTTGTTGATTCATATTTTGTCTATTATAGATTTTTATTTTGATTTTTATTTTTATTAATGCTTAACAGAAACTATGCCGAAAGTAATTTGCTGTATTAAATAAATAAGGCTATGACCTTGTGACAGGTGGAGCAATAGCAAGTTGCAGGTCATTGTTGGGACGGTATGTTTTTCGACTATTATCATTAACTCTAGTTATAGTTCGAGGTAATTATTGTAGCTTTGCGTTTGTGACAGGTGGCTTTTGGCATGGGAATTAATAAGCCAGATGGTTAGTACTCATTCTTTACCTAGTATTTTGTGAGGTTTTACCTCATGAATGCGCATAAATACCAAATTTTATTTGTCTCGTTATAGTCATTGTACTTATTTTTTTTGTACATCCGAGTCGTTAAAAGATGGTTTGTGTCCTGTTTGGGTCAATGTGTTAAGAAGAAAAGCAATTGACCTACCAAAACAGGACAAACAATATTGTAAGTAGTTATCTTACTATTTTTATATAACTTCTAACGATGTAAATACATATAACACTTTTATATATAAATCTAATCTTTTCATAGAGTAAAAAACCTATCATTATGAAAGCCGATTTCATGCCTATTTGGTTACAAAATGATCCAAACCAGACTCAAAACCATTTTTCTTAAACTCATACGTACAGAAAAGTACAAAAACTGGAACGGATAAAAGAAAAAGAACATTGGTATTTCTTGCAAATGACCATCTAATTAAATGGTCCGTCTTTTATTTTGTAACGTTTATGATTTTTTCATGTCTTGCGTGCTATTTTGTTATAGTCAGGTTTGTCATTCATCACAGCCTAGGTAAATCAATGGAGACTTACTACCAGGTTTGCACTCTCTAGGGAAAAGCTTACGTGTAGCATTTAATTTTCTTGTTTGTAACTTATTTAATATTTTCAGGAAAGCGGTCGAGCAGGACGTGACGGGCTTCCTTCTGAATGTCTGCTGTACTTTAGGCCTGCTGATGTGCCTAGACAGGTATAAAATAGAGACACAGACAGGTTGGGTAACGGGTCAAAATGATAATTTTGTGCGGGTCCAAGGGGTTTGGGTTGACAACAAGACCCTATTAATTTCATGTATCAGTTCACTCATGGTATACCTGGTTATTATTCTCTCTCTACAGAGCTCCATGGTCTTCTACGAGAATTCTGGGTTACCAAATCTTTATGACATGGTCCGGTATTGTCAGGTGTGCATTAAAACTTATTTTTTGTATCTTAACGGTTACAAAGGAAAATAACTTCTAACTGATATGTTAAACCTATTTGATATCTTTTAAGTGCAGTCCAAAAAAGAATGTCGTCGAAGTGCTTTCTTTAAACATTTTGCTGAGCCTCTGCAAGACTGCAACGGTATCCTATTATTTTTATATATTATATTCGGATATTGAATTATTTGTTCTTTTAGCAGGGCAAGTGATGCCATATAATACTATACATTCTTGCAGGGATGTGTGATAACTGTGCTTTTTCATGCGAGGTCAAGGAAATCGATGCAACTGGTATGCATCCTTACCGTTATGGAATTAAGAATTCGGAATCATTATATTAAAGATATGAAAATAAGTGTTTTTAGTCAACTCGTCCAGCGCCACTCAAAAAGTTACATGTCTTGACCTGCTACCCAACCTGTTTTGTTTCTTGTATGATATGGGTATTTACACTCGGTATGAATTGCAGGCCATGCAAAAGCAATTGTATCATTGCTGCAAGAAATCCAAGAAATGGATCAGAGAGCGACAATGTTACAACTCGTGGAAAAGTTCAAGGTTAAAAACAAGAAAGTAGGTATGTAATCTCACATCTTAAAACCTCATAATTCTTAACATGCCAACCTTTTCATTTTTGTGTTATATGTCTGCGATTGTATGATGAAACTAGTAATACTACGTTTCTGATTAAAAAAAAATTGACTTATGGTTTAGGCTTTGAGTTGAAGAAGGACGAACTAGAGCAACTTGTGATTCAGCTTATTCTCGATAGAGTATTGGTAAGAATTAATTCAACTTTGCATAATTTTATATCATTTCAAATTTTGTTGCGTTTCTAGCATTAAGTTAGTTTTCCAAGTAAGTTATCCTCCATTTCTTATATATAGATTATGACATTCTTCCTGTTATATTTTGATCTTATGCATGCAGAAAGAAGAATTTTCGCATACAGCTTATGCCACTAATGCTTATGTCACAACTGGACCACTCGCAAAGCATGTTTTGCATGGTAAGCCGCCTCATTAGAAAAAGGTTCATTTGGCAAATAAATAAAGTATTGTTAATTGAGGTGTCACACAGGGAAGAAGAATATAACTCTTGAGGTTACTAGTGGGCATAAAGGTAGCACCAGCATTGCAAAATCCTCCAAGCGGAGCAGATACTCGGGATTGGAAGTTGAGCTTGATAATCTGAGGAAGGAACTCTCCTCCTTGCATGGAGGAATATTTCCTCATTCTATTTTGTCTACTCAGCAAATCGGCATGTTGTGCTCTCAAAAACCAGAAACAACAGAACAGGTACGTTTATAGTTTTAACCTTTATAACCTTGTGTGATTGAACTTGCGTGATCAAAAGCTTGCAACATATATAAATTTTTAAAGTTTGGGTCAAACCAACCTGACCCGTTTCAACTGTAAAAAATTACCCTTTTGACCATACCTGTTTTGACCCGTTGCTTAACTCGCCTGACTCATCCATTTGACCCGTTTCTGTTACTGGCAGTTGGAGAAGATAATTGGTAAATTAAAGACTCAGAAGTACGGAGATAAAATTCTTGAAGTAATTGGAAAGCACGAACCTGATGAAGAACAACAAGATAATAATGAATTATCAGAAAACGAAGAAGAACCGGAAACAAGTGTGAACAGAAGTTCAAAGAGACCAAAAAATAAAAAGGTGGTTGTGATTGAGAGCAGTGAAGATGACGAATAGCGCGACATAGATGTCATTTTTTGAATTGTGATTTAACAAAGATAACTTGAAAACTAAGATGTAGCTGATCATTAGTCTATTTGGTATTTATTATGCATCACTTTTGACCTATGTAATGATGCAATCTTGGTGGAAAGTTCGATCAAGTAATGTTAGCCGTAGTGTCTCGATTCTGGTTTTCTTGTTTAAGTTGGTTTCTGATACGTAGTACTATATTTTGTGTTCTCGTTTGTTTGTTTATTTCATATCATTCCCAAACGACGACCAACTATGATAACGAAATGGTGATAACTAATTCATTTAGTTTGTGCATTTCATTATCTCGTCCAGGGACGGAACTTGAGCAGTTTTACGAGGGGGGCGAGACGAAAATCATAATGTATATATACCAAAAAGAAAGACAAGAAATACGCGATAACTCACAAAATAGTTTTAGATTGGGAGAATGGGAGATTGGAAGGAGTTGCAGAGAGGGTTTTTAGTTGTTTCTTGTTTGGTAAAGAAACAAAATGTAAAAAAAGAAAATTAATTTGCATTTGACGTTTAGTTTCGAGGGGGCAGAATGTAATTTTTTTCTAATGTAAATCTACATAGTACAAAATTGGTACTTGGAAGCAAAATTTTTGGGGGGGGCCACAACCCCCCTTGGCCCTATATATCTTCCGTCCCTGATCTCGTCTAGGGCTGAGTATAATAGACTGGGAACCGGACTGGCTGAACCTATTTCGGTGGTCAAGTCCTCGGTTCACACTTTACTCATATTCGGTCCTCAGTTCGCTTTGAATGGACCTGATCGAAGAACCGGACCGGACCGAACACAATCAATCTGTCCTCAGTCTTGTGTTTAGAGGCAAATCGGTTTGGGCCAGGTCCGGTTTTCTTTAGTCCGGTCCGGTTTTTGACCGTGATGAGCCCTAATCTCGTGTATTTCATTTTCATTACCATCTAACCACACCGACTCATTTAGGTGTGTTTGGTACGACGGCTATGGAATCAACGCTATAAAAGTAATAGACAAGATTAGGGCTCATCACGGTCAAAAAAAAGATCATACCCATACTTTAGGAAACCCGAAAATTGAGAGACTGTATTAAGATTTCCTTTAAAAAAAGGAGTATCTTAAATGAAAATAGGACTTGATTTTTACGCCCCTTAATTATGCCATTGCCTAAAATAACTCCATCAAATCCCAATAAAAACTAGAAATGATTATATTCTCCATAAGTAATCAAACCTTAGCGACAAAGAAATTTAATACCGTGGATTTCTTAAACAAATAATATATAACATCCAATATTGAGTATACTTTTCTTAATCATGAAAGTCATAACTGTAAATCATGTTATAATGGTTGTGGATAATAACCTCATAACTGTAAAATAATAACCTCAATAACGGATTGGTTAAATATGGAAAATATTCGGTTATATAGTTATTCATGGCTAAAATAATTATAATATTAATTAATTTCATGCAATATTTTAGGTTATTAAATCTGGTCATATCCCATAGCACATCTCCTATATATAGTCCAACTCTTCAATAGTCTTAATAATCGAATCAAATTCACAACACCAATCCAAAGCAATAATCTTATTCACAAACTTTTAGACTTGTCGATTTTGCAAACATGATGATGAACATCGTTAATGGCAGAAAGCAAAATGTTTTAATGTTCCCATGGTTAGGCCATGGCCATGTTTCACCTTTCCTAGAACTAGCCAAAAAACTTATTAACACAAATCGCTTCAACGTCTACCTTTGCTCTACTCCAGCTAATCTCGGTTCGGTTAAACGAGCAAAAGTGAACGAGTCGATCACTTTCATAGAGCTTAACCTTGAACCGTTACCCGACCTTCCATCCGAACTTCACACTACTAATGGTCTACCTTCCCATCTTATGCCTAGTCTCAAAAAAGCTTTCGACCTAGGAAAACCACGGTTTTCTCAAATCTTGGAGATGTTAAAGCCCGATTTGTTGATTTACGACATGATACAGCATTGGGCGCCAGTGGCGGCTAGCGCCCTTAGGATCCCTTCTGTGTTGTTTATTACAACTAGTGCTACCATGGCTGCTAACATGTTTCATCTTTACTTGAAGCAAGATGTTGCTTTTCCGTTTGATACGATTTACTATCGTACGTACGAGAAAAAGAACGTGAAAGAGATTCTTGAGAGCTCGGCTAATGGGACTAAAGATAAAGATCGTGTCATGCAAGGTGTTAAGAAGTCGAAAAATATTGTGCTTGTGAAATCCTTTAAGGAGATTGAAGGTAAATATTCTGATTATCTTTCTAGTTTAACTAGTAAAAGGGTTATACCGGTCGGTCCACTTGTGGTCGACTCTCTTAATGTGGATTCGGAACAAAACAGTGTGATCCATTGGCTTGATACGAAAACCACTGGATCCACAGTTTTCGTTTCTTTTGGGAGCGAGTATTTTCTTTCTAAAGCCGATATGACTCAAATAGCAATAGCTTTGGAGTTGAGCAATGTAAATTTCATTTGGGTTCTAAGGTTTCCAAAAGGCGAAAACAGTATGACCATTAAAGAAGCTTTGCCATTAGGGTTTTCCGAAAGGGTTAAAACTAGAGGTTTATTGGTCGAAGGGTGGGCCCCGCAAGCAAAAATACTTGGACACAAAAATATAGGTGGATTTGTAAGTCACTGTGGTTGGAGCTCAGTAATGGAAGCTATGAAATTCGTTGTTCCAATCATCGCAATGCCAATGCATCTTGACCAACCTGTCAATGCTCGGTTGGTGGGGGAGATTGGGATGGGAAAGGAGGTCATAAGGGACAACGAGGGCGTGCTCATGGGGGCTAAGGTAGCCGAGGTTGTGAATGAAGTTGTGACTAGTAACCTAGGCAAAAACATAAGGGACAAAGCCAAGAAAATAAGTGATGATTTAGAGACTAAAGGTGATGAAGAGATCGAGTTTGTCGCGGATGAACTACTCCGACTATGCCAAAAAGGTCACAAGCTTCGTCGTGTTGGTGCACCACTTCAGAAGGCGAAAAGCGATGGGTTTATGATTCATTCATGGTTCGCCGTTGCAGTGACGAAGCCAGGATTTGATATACCGGTGGGCCAAATTTAAACATTGCAATTAAGAGTAAATGTCGATGCTAGAAATTAGGTTACTTGAGTTTTTCTATCTCAAACGCTTGGAATTATGGATACAATCCAAGATGACTTGCACAATCTATAAGCTACTTTTGATAGTAAAGTTGGACTAGAAATTTAACGAAATATATGTCTAAGATTATTTGTAGCATCTTACAAATTTGATAATGCCTTTATATGCCGTAAAATAAAAACTAATTTATGCTTGAATGAATGAAAGATTATAACTAATGTGTTATGCATTAGACTATATTTATATGCAACTTCAAAGCTCTTAAGTTTATAAGATTTTGGGTGGGCCAGATTATATTTCTAAGGATCAAATTTAAACTAGTTGTATGTAATATGTAGCAATTTCAAGAACTTTGGGGTGG
This sequence comes from Tanacetum coccineum, assembly GCA_026074375.1. Lineage (NCBI taxonomy): Eukaryota > Viridiplantae > Streptophyta > Magnoliopsida > Asterales > Asteraceae > Tanacetum > Tanacetum coccineum. Next base: position 29,246 of record BQNB010054661.1, on the reverse strand, counting down.
GTTTTGGCCAACCCAACCCTAAATGTAGCTCCGTCCCTGCGCCGTTGAGACTGAAGTTTTAGAGTAATGTCTAAAGAGTTTTTGTTTTGAACCAATATTTTTAACATGGTTTGGAGAATATGTTTAGTTTTTCTGTTTTTTTTTTTGCTTTTGGTTATGGATGTTTAAGAGCATTCTTTGTGTAGCCTAAACATCAAACATGGTAATTTAATCTTGTTTTTGTTCCACGTCCAGATTTAGCCTATGTTTCTTCAATGTTTTGTATTCTGAATATGTTATACTTTAGCAAATACTCGAATTTGCTTATCGCTTCTTGTCGTACAAAATTCCCAACTAAACAAACTTATGAACTCGATCTCAGAAACTCTATTTAACAGCTCTATATATATACTAGCTAAAGTACTGTGTAACAGGATGAAATGCCGCATGTTACAATGCTTACAATATTTGTAAACTTATATGTGGTATAAATTATTTCATTTTTCTTTGTTTTGATGGATCTAAATGCTAGAATTCCCATTATCTAATAAATCCAAATATGATATACAACAACATAGACAAGGCTGGATTGTACATGACATAGAATGAAAAAAAGTTACTGCAGAAACGAGTCTTCCAGATTATAAATGAGTCTTGATTCAGTTTGATCCATTCTGATTCTAAACTAGTAGTAGAAACGCGAGTCACTTAATATTATGAGAATGACTCTATGTCTAAAGAGTTGTATTATTACTGTTTTCTATAACATCTCATAGTTGTGTATGGTCCAAAGATAGTCGTTATTTATTATGGGGTAAAGATATATATACCGATCATGTTCGGGAATCCTCGGGTTATATTTCTAGTAAGGGGGTTGAGCTCGAAGAGTTAAGCAAGCTGGATAGCTTAATACATTTTTCAGCCACAAGCTATGGTCTGACGCTTACCTCGAATGGCTAACCTAGGTTGAGGTGAATACTCCAAAACGAGAGTTCTAAACCTTTCTCTAATAATATGTAAGCTTTCAAACATCTTGACTTTCTATTAGATTAGTTTAGTCAATGGCGAAGTAACTACGTACAATAATCTCATGGGGATGTGACTACATCCTAAAGGAGAAGAATAAATGTTAGTCATCAAATGAACACGCACAAGAAACAAGTAATATACGCAACATGGTAGATCATATCTATTCAGAATTGCACAAGAACAAGCACAAATCCACTAAGAACTTGTGACAATTTTGTGAATAAGTTAATATGTTTGACTTGTTGCTACAGATTTTTTACAGGGTATTCCAGATACAGTGGAAGTTGTGGTTCCAGTGACAACTGCCTGCAGTTCAAGCTGCTACTGCACCTCTTTCTGGAGGACCTAATGCCTCTCCATTGAACTTATTTCCTCAGGTTACTAATCATTGAGTTGAGTTTTTTTATTGGTGGCAAAATGGCCGTTTTTTATAACGGGTTGGAATGAGTCATTGTTTAGTATGCTTTTAAAACTCACTTTAAGCAACTTTCAAACAGTATGCCCCATTTGACCCTCTTCTCTTAAAACTAATTTTTTTTGTTCAACTCATTCGGTCCGTTTGAAGACAACTGAATTTGACCATATTTAGATGTGAACGGGTTGACACTGCCACCTCTGCTTCCCACATTGTTGTTTTTTAGTGAAGGAAATACCTTCAGGTGCTGCAGGAGGGAATCTTGGATCTCTCGACTTTCTTAGAAATAACTAACAGGTGGTATTCATTTGCTGGTAGATTCATGTAACAAAACTTCCTGATTTATGTCTTTTAATGTCGAAGCTTAAGTTTGGGTAATACTTTGCATTATAGTAATAAATTAACAGATGCAGGATTTGTTAATTTTTACGGATATCTGGTCTGTGGATGTGTTTTGGCAGAATTGCTGCTTGGACAGGTAAATCGCCCTTACATCTTTTCTTTTTCTTTGATTATCCTTAAGCATACCTACATGTTTACTTTTTTAACTCGTATTTTGTTTGAATTCATTGGATCTAAACCGCAACAAGGGAAGAGATCAAGTGCATGAACCCCGACTACACATAATACAAGTTTCTCCAAATTAAAGCTCACCCGTGGCATAAGGTAATAATAAGGATCTGATCATGACTTTTTAAAGATGAAACTACCGAAGATAAGGGTGAACACGTGTAAGTCTTCTTATATTCATACGACATATGCTTCGCTACGAGTTTATGCCCTGTTTCAATCATGTCGTTTATATCACTACTTCCTGATTTTGTTTGAATCTCACATTATTCGTCTTGGTTCAAGCATCCTTTGTCGGAGCTATGGCGATAGCTGAGTTGGTGAAGACGGCCTTAGGGACCAAAGGAATGGTTAGTGTTTCTATCATATATTTGCGTTGCTTAAAGATAGGGACTACAACTTATTTACTTATTAAGTTGTACTACAACTCAAGGACGAGGGCAGAACAGTGTTTGGTTAGGTGGGCTACACCTCAGCTTCATGACATGGGTGCTCTTGCAAAGATGGTTGATCCAGCTCTTAAAGGACTATATCCAGTCAAATCTCTTTCTCGATTTGCACATGTAATCGCTCTTTGTGTACAGGTAAAGTGTCACAATTCAGTTTCTAGTAGTACTAAATATGTCATGTGTTTAGGTTGTTACTAATATGTATAACATTATAAACAAATATGTTAAGGCGGAGCTACAACAATCGGGTCAATCCCTGGCGAATTGTCGGGGCTTTCCCTAGCGACTTGTCGCTGGGGATACGTTTCCCTAGCGACATGTCGCTGGGGAATCATCGCTGGGGAAACCTCGTCAGGGATACAATCCCCAGCGAAGAGGTGGGTCCCACTCATTTTTCAGTCAAAGAAGTAGTGCCACGGTGGCACAAGTTTCCCCGGCGACAAGTCGCTGGGGAATCTTCGGGTTAAGCTAAAGTGATTAGCACGCTTAAGTAAACGTTAAGTTAATTGCAACTTATCCCCGGCGACAAGTCGTTGGGGATACTTTTCCTATACGTTGACAAGTCAACGCATAAGCATGGTGCTTTTGTCGTTTAGTGCCATGTGTCGCTGGGGATACTTTCCTTATACGTTGACTTTTCAACGTTTAGCCAATATGCATTTGTCGTTTGTGGGCAGTATCCCCGGCGACTTGTCGCCGGGGATTAGTCTGCATTTTTTTAAATTCAGCCTGCACAGCAGGCGATTTTCAGATTTTTTCCGGAAAAAATCTACCAAATATCAAACCTGTACCAAAACCTGTATAGACTCACCACAACTTGTACCAAAACACAAATACAATATAACGGATCAACGCAATACAAATACATCACAACTTGTACCAAAACCAAAAGATAATAAAGCTAAATCGTCCAAAATCCGAATAAGTCTACAAAACGTTGCTTCCTAGTCATAAACGAGGCTTACAAGTCAATATTCAACATGATAGGATAGGGAAACAAGTGTTTAAATGTCGCCAAGATGAACATAAAGTAACAATGTAGCATACTAACTAATATATAACACAACTAACTATCACCATCGCCATCCTCATCCTCGCCCTCCTCATCATCGCCACTCTCCTCGTCATCACCACACCCGCCACTCCCGCTAGCACCACCCGACTCAAACTCCTTAAACATATCTGAGTACTTGGAGTCACTTCTGAAAAGACTCATCATAAAGTTTACCTTTTTATGTATGCTCTTGAGCGACTTGTCGGGGGCGGGCATACTTGGCCTGGATGTGGCCCGTGCTGGCAATACCCTACCCACACCGGGAATGTGCCCACGAAGCTTACCCCCTCTAGCCAATCGATTGATATCATCCTCCGTTTACTCACCCGTAGCCTCCAGCCTCTTCATCTTCTCCTATGTAGTGACAAAATCACAAGATAGTAAATATATTAGTCGGGTTGCTACATTATTTCTCGATAATTCATTAAAGTGTGTTTTGAAACAAAACTTACATATATGCGGCGGTCCTCATCCTTAGGGAATACCCCGTCAACAGTGTGTGTTCGCCAGAAGGTGTCAATGAGCGAAGGGTACTCCTGAGTGTCTGAGCTCTGCCTCTGTACATACACACGCATATAAGATGAAACTAATTAAAAACGACAAATCACAACACACCAAAGCGTATAATCAGATATATATGTATATATGTATGTAAAATAATTATAATGTTTATTACCATCTTATCTCGAAGGCGAGCCAGCGACCGAGATCCCTGTCGAGATATGACCACACTCTTTTGCCGATTTTGAGCGGCTCGAGCAAGGTTCTTGGGATCATTCCAAAACCGAATGTACTTATCCCACTCATCCGCTGTAATCTCCTCGGGACGTGCCTGCCTGATCGCCTCCACATCGTAAGTCCCGGTCTGGGGGTCTACCCTCCAATGCTTGGCCTTGAAAGAAGCCTTGTTGGTATTGTAGGCTTTTTGCAAGTGCATGTTGATGCCTTCGTAGATGTCTGTCCAGCGGGGGGATTCCATGTGCGGCCTCAGGTCAAACAGGGTCTGCAATCATATACAACAAAACGAAAACAGAGTTAGAGATATAATTTATATATTTATTTAAATTTGTTTATTTATTTATATGATATAAATAAATAAACGAATTTAGATAAATATACACAATTAAATAAATGAACATGATAATGAAATAAACATAAAAGGATAACTGACCCCAATATTTGAAATGAGCGCCGCCTTCCGCTCCTTCGGGACCTTCTCCCAAGAAGGGTAGTACAAAGGCACACTCCTAATGACCTCCCCGATGTAGTTAGACCATTGAGCCGCATGGGGACCGAGAGGGTTTAGGGTTTGTTTGTCACCCACATCAAATTGGATCGAGACGGGGCCTTTAGCTTCCGCGATTTCCTTTAGCGAAAGGTTCCGGGTCTTGTCGCGGGTATGCAGCCTGCCCGCTCCCCTGCCGCCCAAATTGGGCTTTCGTGTGCCTTTGCCTGCAAAATCAAGTGAGTGATAAAGTCATAAAAATTCAAGGCAAGCAAGTTCAATATATGTACCAAATTTATGCTTGTATTACATAAAAATTCAAGGCAAGCAAGTGTGTCTTTGTTAGGAAATAAACTAAAAAACATTCATGGTATTAGAATAAGTCATCGAAATGATAAGTTAAGAAAAAGAAGTTTCAAAATAAAAAAACGTGTACCTCTTGAACTGGGACCGGTACGTGTCAATCTCGTACACTTTCCAGTAGCATGCCAAATCATATCCTTTGCAGTGTGACTAGACTTGTACAAACGTTGTAGTCTAGGAATGATCGGAAAGTAGCGCAACACCTTCTTAGGAACTTTCTTCCCCGGCGTGTTACTGTCTTTCCATCTACTCGTATTACACACCGGACAGAAATCCAAATCTTTGTTATTGTCTCCCCGAAATAAGCAGCAATCGTGTTCACAAGCATGTATCGACTCGTACCCTAACCCGATCATTTTAAATGTCTTCTTTATTGCATAGTATGACGGTGGGAGCTTGAATCCTTTACTGATGGGAAATACATTTTGGAAAAACTCTAACATTTCATTGAATATAGAATCAGTCAATCTACCTTTAGCCTTAAAATAGGTAAACTTTGCCATAAAGTCTAATCAAGTCACATAGTCACAACCGGGGTATAGCTCCTCGTTAGCACTGGCATATAACTCTTCAAACTCGTTACGTGTAGCTTGAGTCATTTTGTTACTTGTCTCACCAATATCTCCTTAAGTTGGTTTATTGTGTTCATTATTCGGAGGAATATAGCTAAGATCATTAAGTAACGTTGTCATGTCACTCATCTGAGGTTGTCTTGTGTTATCTATTACTGGCGGTGGCGTAGGTGGAGCCGGTTCACCATGTTCCACCCATATTTTATAACGTGGGTCCCACCCTTGTCTCATAATGTGGTCTGAAAGGTGTTTGATGTGTACCCATAATATATTTCGATAAGATTTGCATGGACATTTTATTTTCCTAGCACTATTCACTAACGGCTTGCAATGATCGATGAATTTTTAAAGACCGATATAAAATAATGGTTCATGACGCTGTAAAAGTGTCCAACTCTTATCATCGAATACCATAACTGCGTTTTAACGATACATTTAGTTATTATATTCAACTTAATTAAACACATTCAAACGAGGAATACGAGATGCTTTGTTCACCTAGCGCAACTATGGAAGGCAATCATAACCCACTCTTTGAATGATTCGTCTCATATATGAATGCGTATAACCGATTTACTATTTGAGAAAATTTCGGCAGCATTTCCCCTCAACTCCCTAAATATGTGTTTAAAGACATATTCGTAGGAGTAAAGGAGAAACACTGTCGAAATCATCTCAAATAGTAAACCAATTATACGCATTCATATCCTAAATGAGACAAAACATTCAAAAAGCAGTCCCAAACTGGGGACTTTCCGAAATTAATTTCGGACGGGTTCTCTACAGGATGATTAAATTCAAACGGGGATTTTCCGAAATTAATCACTAAAATCCTAAAACATTCCTAAACGCATACCAAATGCATATCCATTTATAACAAATACAAAAACAAATACCAAACGCATATCTATTATATATCAAACGCATATCCATTAAATGGTTCAATAAAACAAATACCAAACGCATATCCATTTTGGCAGCATAAGGAGTGTTTGAATTTGCGTTTAACACAAATTAATAACTTTTATTATTCCCCGACGACATGTCACTGGGGATACCAAAAGAAAAAAAATATAAACCTTGGTTGTGGACTAGGCTGTGGACCCAGTTGTGGTCTCGGCTGTGGACCCGGTTGTGGTCTCGGCTGTGGACCCGGTTGTGGACCTGACTGTGGTCTCGGTCGGCTGCCAACTCAACGAAAATTAATCAAACCTTTACACCGATGGAGATAAGAATTAAACCATTGAGAGAGTATAAGAAAAAGAATTATAGTATAGAGGGTTTAGAATTATGGTGCTCGCTGTGGACCTTGTTGTGGGTCGCTGTGGTGGGTGGTGGGTCGATGTGGTGAGAGGTTGTGGTAGTGGTGGAGGTGGTGGGTTATGTGGTTTTATTTGAAGTGGTGGTGCTGCAAGGTGGGTAACTTTACGTTTTTTGTTATAATGATGAAACCCAGATCTGTTTTTGTGATAGCAAGAATCCCCGGCGACAATCCCTAGCGACATGTCGCTGGGGAAACATGTTAGTTTTGTCGTTTAGCGTTAAAGGCGCGATAATAAAAAATTTGCCTGGTATAGCTCCAAGAATCCCCAGCGACAAGTCGCTGGGGAAAACTTTGTATTAAAAAATATTTTCAATTATTAACATTTAAAATACAAAGTATTAAAAAGTATTTTCAGTTATAAAGATTTAAAAAAAAGTATCTTTATAATAAATACATATAAGTTTTTTATAATTATATATTTTATAAATAATAATTAAATGTTTTTTATTATTGTTTATATAATGATTTGGTTTCTCGGTTCATTCCGGTCGAGTCGATATGATATGGTTATACATTAGAGGTTCAATGGATGACTCGAGATGTTAGGGTTATACATTAGAGGTTCAACGGATGAGTCGATATGTTAGGGTTATACATTAGAGGTTCAACGTATGAGTCGAGATGTTAGGGTTATACATTAGAGGTTCAACGGATGAGTCGATATGTTAGGGTTATACATTAGAGGTTCAACGTATGAGTCGAGATGTTAGGGTTATACATTAGAGGTTCAACGGATGAGTCGATATGTTAGGGTTATACATTAGAGGTTCAACGGATGAGTCGATATGTTAGGGTTATACATTAAAGGTTCAACGTATGAGTCGAGATGTTAGGGTTATACATTAGAGGTTCAACGGATGAGTCGATATGTTAGGGTTATACATTAGAGGTTCAACGGATGAGTCGATATGTTAGGGTTATACATTAGAGGTTCAACGGAGGAGTTGATATGATATGGTTATACATTAGAGGTTCAATGGATGACTCGAGATGTTAGGGTTGTACATTAGAGATTCAACGGATGAGTCGATATGTTATCGTTGTACATTAGATGTTTAACGGATGAGTCGATATGCTACCGTTGTACATTAGATGTCCAACGGATGAGTCGATATGTTAGGGTTGTACATTAGAGGTTCAACGGATGAGTCGATATGTTATGGTTGTACATTAGAGGTTCAACGGATAATTCGATATGTTACGGTTGTACATTAGAGGTTCAACGGATGAGTCGATATGTTATGGTTGTACATTAGAGGTTCAACGGATGAGTCGATATGTTATCGTTGTACATTAGATTTTCAACGGATGAGTCAATATGCTATCGTTGTACATTAGATGTCCAACGGATGAGTCGATATGTTATCGTTGTACATTAGATGTTTAACGGATGAGTCGATATGCTATCGTTGTACATTAGATGTCCAACGGATGAGTCGATATGTTAGGGTTGTACATTAGAAGTTCAACGGATGAGTCGATATGTTATGGTTGTATATTAGAGGTTCAACGGATAATTCGAGATACTCCCACCGAACACTACCGCCAAATACTCCCGCCAAAAACTACTGGCAAATACACCCGCCAAATACTCCCGCCAAAAACTTGCGCCAAATACTCCCGTCAAAAACTCTTTTATACCATAAAAGCATATACTATCACAACCACAAACATATCACACACTCTTACCATCACAACCACAAAAAGATGGTGAAGATGGTGCTACATGAAGCTTTTGCGTGCAGTTGTGCAGAAGGAGATGTACTTCTCCGACAATCGTATAAACCTGAGAGTTGCGGTAAACTATACTATGCATGTCCAAAATCAAAGGTGAACAATCACATGTTTTTTATTATGGAATGATTTCTTTACTATTTAACAATCAAAGGTAAACAATCATTTATGTAATATATTAATATTCTGGTTAGTTGTTAAAAGAATTGATTTCTTTACTATTTAATAGCCTCCGAAACATTTTGGATGTGGATTTTTTTATGGAAAGAGACCCGACTTCGTCAATTGATGAGTTCTCCTGGAGCTCCATCGACTCCAAGTTACTCTGCAGGACATTCAACACCTCCAAGCTGTTCTTCAGGACCTTCAACGCCTCCAAGCTATTCTTCAGGACCTTCAACGCCTACAAACTATTGGAAAGATAAGTGTACTCAAGGCAACAATGGAGATGCATATGTATCCGGAACAACACACAGCTAATTTGGCTGCACTATTTCACGAAGTTCTCAATAAAATGAAAAAACTTGATTTGGAGTAGTTTGTCATGTGCAATGTAATTCGTATGAATTGGAGTAGTTTGTCATTTGCAATGTAATTCGTAAGTTTTTTATTGTATGTCAAGACTTTGTTTAAACTTTTATGATATGAATGTGTTTATGTATAACGATATCACCTCGACATGCCAATGGTACAAACATGAACACATTTTAAAAACGTATATATATTTTTTGTTAAAATATACGGAATATCAGACCGAAATGAACCTAAAAACGTAGTTTAATTAAAAGTCAACAAAGTCAAACGATATCCCCGGCGACATGTCGCCGGGGAAACGGTCCAAAAAAAACAGAAGCCCAATTTCCTAATACGAAAGCCCAAACCAGAAGCCCAATTGCGCAACTTAAAAGCCCAAACAGGTATCCTAGCGACATGTCGCAGGGGAAAATATTGTCCACGTTACCGCAAACATAATTAACACTAATTATCCTTTTTTAAGAAACAGATGAATCCCCAGCGACATGTCGCCGGGGAAACGTAAGCGGGGAAATTTCCCGCTACGTTTTACGTAGAAATATTTAGTCAAAATTTAACGAACTTATCCCCGACGACATGTCGTCGGGGAAAAGGTCCGAATACTAAATCTTCTACGAGAATTAGTGCCACGTAGGATCTATTTTTGTCGTTTAGTACATATTCTACAGCGACAAATGTCGCCGGAGAAAAGTCCGTCACCTGTTCCCCTTTTTCTTGTAGTGAATACAAAGTCTATACATAAAGGTCTTCTATGATAGCAACCGAACCAAAATTCAACTTCTAAATAACTTATAGTCTAGATGTGGTATATTAGTCCCACAAGATGGTCCAATATAAGCTCCTATGCACTCTTCGCTCGTATCCTAACTTCTCTTGGTTACCTGCCGCGAGGAAAAGAAATGCGACTGAGCTAAAAAGCTTAGTGAACAGATATAAACAAAACATATAGATCAAGTATGAATAAGTAAATGAAATGGAATCCCCATTACATGGGTAACAAAGATCTCATATCATAAAAGCTGAACGAAATAGGTAGCCAAACGAAATAGATAGCCAAACGAAATAGATAGCCAAACAAAACAGATAGACAAACGAAACAGATAGCTAAACTTAACAGATAGACCAAACATATGTAGTAAACAAAAAGGGAATTAGAGATTTCATATATCATCAGAAGTGAACGAATAAGTGGCCAAGCAAAACATATAGAAATGCCTCACGAGCTCAAAACAAAAGTCTAATGCATGCCACAGCTTAGACTAAATAATCCAACATAAATCGTATCATATCATATCATATCAAATTGTACATGGGAGCTGCAGACTCCAGATGTACCCTACAAAATGTGAAATGGGGTGTTGGCACCACACTTATCTATTCACCAAAACAAAACTAAATGAAGTACCTAGGTGCATCCATACGCTCCCCCTACAAATCAAATCATATATGGCCAAGTGCATAATAGAGAACACAAAACAAAAAAGAATGTCGTGGACTGAACACATAGCCATAGATAGTGTCACGCCATTGGTGTCTCAATGACGCGGCAATGATACCTCCATGGATAGTTAGCTCGGGCATCGAAACAGAACAAAGGGTTCACATAACATATCAAAACGAAACATATTATGTCCAAAGAAGATCATGTCTAAACAAAATGAATAAATTCATATCATGGCAATATCAAATGAAGCATATCTCAAACGAATTCAAAAAGGTTAAAGGAAGTGATCAAATAGGTAGCGAACGAATAATGAATTATAGGATAGGAAACATAGATAGGGATATCAAATGTGCAAACAGATACGGATCAAATGTCATAAGAAACCTTAGAAAAAGTATAAAATACATGTACGAATAACGGAACGAATGAAGCAACGCATAAATCATAATAATAGTAAGAGAAGTGGGTATTAAGAATATCCGTACCAAATATCAACGCAAACGGAAGAACCATGAATCAAAACAATAGTAAAGAGAAGAGGTAAAGAATATCCGTACTAATATTTTATGAACAAATAATGCTTAAAGAGAGAGTCTCGTAGATATATCCGTACCTTAGCCAGTCTCGTAGCGTAACGAAGTCCAAACTTATTTCCGCGTCAAATAGTCCACATAAAATTGCCGATGGCTAATTAATACCTACTAAACAGATAATCCACAGTAAATCAATGACCCAAAACTGTGTTTATATCTATAAAATATCTTAAATTGTTGACTTGAGACTCTTAGCCAAATAAAAAGGAAAACCCATTAATGGTACGTTGTAAGCTCGTAAGGAATTATGTCATGTTAATTACTAAAGACTTATTTTTACTTGATTAATAGTAACACACTCAAATCCGTATATTTAGCATCTTCATTTGCGAATGATAATTTTGTGAAAGTGAAAGTTATCATCTTTTAAAGGCCAAAATATTATAAGCATAATTTTCAAATATTAAGTAATGACACAAACTAACAGCCATTTAAGTCATCTTCCTCCCTTTCACCACTTAACTCCATAACTAAAATACATCATGTATAAAAGCTACGTCATTACAAACGACATTTCGATTATGGCTTCAACCTAGTGTTAGAATAAAGCAGAAGTACAAACCTATACTAACATACTTATGAGTAACGTATGATCATTTTATGAATTTATTATAGTTCAAGTCGTACCTCAAAACGAAACACGTATGGGTCAAAGTCGAACACGAGTATAAACATGGACCCGAACATGGTCACTAATCAAATGATATCGAACATGAGATCGAACCTCGAACAAGAACTCACGAACCCTAAGACACCATCAATCTGATCGGACCTCAAATTTCTGTCCAATGTCAGCATGAATCCGAAAAGCAGATTGTGCTATTCTTATCCTCGGACGACGGATCGAAGCATGACTCAAACATCCCAGTGAAGACATGACAAGAACTCAAATCACCAATTTCGACTGTACTCCTAAACTCACGTCTCTATTTGGTCTAACCGTATTTTAGTTTGAGCGGCTTCTGATTATGTGATATGTGACGTGCATATAAAGTGGTGAAACAACTCTCCCGAAACTTGGGGATAACATATTTGACTCATGACCAAGTCATGGACTATATTAAAAAGGCTTTATATTTTAAAACTCTTTGTTTGCCATTGTAAGCGTCTATTAAAACAAAAGGCCTAATCCTAGCTAGTACTTGATCCAAAATTAATTAGCTTATAGTTTATCTAAAATATACTTTACTTCAAAGGGTCATACGAAATCATACAAAGTTATGTCTACACAGTATTTGGTATGTTGCTTTATTTCAAAACGTCACATTTGAATTCTCAGTCTTATTGCTGCTACTATTTTCATCATAGATTCGCTAAGTTATTTTTAGGGTAAATAGCACCATTTACCTACATTCTTCATTTCCTAAATCCATCTCAACTCACGCCAACATGAAAAACATTGAATCTATAACCTAATAAAAAACATCTTACATTTCGTCAAGTTAGGCGGGGATTTAGTTGTGCGTTTTAAAGCTACATATAGGCAGCAACCTTTACATATTCGACGATCATAACGATCAAGAAAACCTATAATAAGCTAAGTACTACTAAATACTACCAAAAACCCATACTTAGCCATCCCTTCGGAAAAGCCAATAAACGTATTAGCAATATGATAGAGACCAATTAGAGGAGGTCAATCTCCTAAGATAGATAACTATTTGAGTTAGCAACTCTCTATGAAATTAAGAAAGAAACAATACTAATTTAAACTTTTTATTCTTCTCTGATTCATTTCATAAAGCAAAGCTACAAATAAATACTAGAAGGATAATACCACTATCCCTAAACTTTAGGATCTAATAAGGGAACATGGAATAAAACGTGGGAGCAGCAATACATTATATTGTGGCATAACCACTTCTTGTTCCTAGGTGCATGTGTAGGAGTGGACATATTTGTGAAAACATCTTAAGACTTAGGGTTTGTTTGTTAAATTTTTTTATTAACTCATGTTTAATTAAAAGATGACTTAATGTATACATCCTCATTTTTATTACTTAATATTTTTCCCTATTAAATCACAAAGTAACTGTTGCTGCTGGAACTAGAGATAGAGCTGTAGATGGAGATAAAGATGGAAATTATGAAAAGAGATTATTTTTTATAAGCTACATGAAGTAGCATTTGATTTTATGAGATTATGAAAGATTATTTTTTTTATAATCTCATATAAGTTCATTTGCCAAATAAAGCTTATATTTAAATAGCTTATTTTTTCAAAATAATAATCACAATCTCTCCATAATCTTTGATACCAAACATGCCCTTAGGGCCTGTTTGTTTAATTTTTTTATTAAGTTCTGTAAAATTAAAGTGTCTGTCTAGATATATGTTGTCTGTTTGTTTATAGATATATGAGTGTTTGTTTTATGTGCTGAATAAAATGTCTGAATTGAAGAAAATTACTTTTATACCCTAAAAAGCAGTTATGTGGGATTATATGTGAAAAAGTAGGAGGATAAATTTGTAAACTTATTATTTAAGTCATGGACTTAATATGGAGACCCTCCCTCTCATGGCTTTTCCTAGAAAGTCATTTGTTAACTTTAAGCACAAAACAAACAAGCCTTTAATGACTTAATTAATTCACCAAATTTTCAATTAAGACTCATTAAGTCTTTATCAAACACTACCTTAGTCTTCATTTCATGCACGTATCACAATACCAAACAGAACCCTCTATAACTACGCGACGACCCTGGTTGCATACAATATCCGCACGCAAATGGTCTTGTGGAGATGAATACAGGAAAATGTATAAAAATTAAAGGGGTCCCAAAAATTTGGTGAAAGTATGTCATTGTGATAGAATTTTGTCACTCATACATCCCACATCGTTTAAAGAAATGAAATGTTCCATGCTTATATACCACATTGTATAGGATCACATCAAATGTAGATAGATAGACAGTTTCCGGAGTAGTGTGATGAATGTGAATGCTCAATTTCACAATCCACATAAGCTTCGTGAAAATGTTTCTAAATTCTACTACATTTTTTTATCTTTCTTAATGTAAGAAATGTTTTCATTCGATATTTCTTATCGTAAGAAATGTTTTCGATGTTCCTTTTAAACTCTGTTATCGGTTGGGTGTGTGGTGCCATGCTTGCCGCTGATTTAATTTGTATAAATGTTTAATTTTGTGATTGGTAAAATACAAGCGAAGTCAACACTGAACTATATATGCTTAGATTTACTTATAAGTTTATAACAAGTCTTTGTTTTTTATCAGATGGATAGCATTGGTGAGAATATAATACAGTTGCTACATGCGAGAAACAAAGTAATTTCGTCCCCGTTCTTCAGAGATTGGTCCGATATTAGAAAACGATCATACATGGAGGATGCTCACATATGCATTCCAAATTTAGCTGAAAAGTTTGGTGATCAACTTCCTGGCAAGGAAATTGTCTTATTATGTATTTATTTTCGGATATTGTTAGAGATAGAAAAAGTTCTTATCTTGAAGTTGAGACTTACTTTGTTTGATTATAAACCTCGTCAGAGCTTTACTTGTGGCAAATGCTGGTGACTGTAGTGCAATTCTTTCTCGACATGGATTAACTTTTGAGATGTCAAGAGTATTGAATGACTAGTTTAGTGGACCAAGCTCAATTGTGGGCTTGAGTCCATTAGGGTTAGGGTTGTGATTGCTTAATAAATAAGCTACATGTTTATTATAAATACACATGTTATCATCTTATGTAAACACACAAAAACACAATCAATAATAAATCTCTATTGTCTTTCATGGTATTAGAGCTCAGGTAAACCTACCATCAAAAATTTCCTATCCTCCGGTCATCGGTACTTGCCGGTGATCCGGAGGGATCCCCTTATTTTTGCTTTATTGTTTTGTTTAATTAGTTTTTTTATTCAATAAACACTAGCATCCAAAACCCTAGCCGTCATAGCACAAATATTATGTTGATATAGCCATCAAATTTGTTTCATCATCATTACTCTTTGTTTTAGCACGGAGATCATTGTCGTTTTTCAAAATAGTTGGTCAAAATTTGTCGCTCCTACCAAAAGGCAAAGCAAGCCATGACGTTAAAAAAAACCGTCACGCAAGGGAGGAAGCCGCAAGCAACAAGCAACTATGCTGCCAAATACAATTATGCTTCCGCTCAAACAAATAGCATAGAAGATGAAGAAGAAAAAGAAGAAGCGGCTTTCAACATATGTTCCAATTTGTCCATTCAAAAATCTTCCGTTCAAATTGCGGGGGAGTATTGAATGACTAGTTTAGTGGACCAAGCTCAATTGTGGGCTTGAGTCTATTAGGGTTAGGGTTGTGATTGCTTAGTAAATAAGCTACATGTTTATTATAAATACACATGTTATCATCTTATGTAAACACACAAAAACACAATCAATAATAAATCTCTATTGTCTTTCAAAGAGATCACAAGCCTTTCTCTCACAATGAAAGAATGCTGGTCGAATCTTTAGGTGGATTTATCAGAGATCGCTACTTGAATGGTGAATTAGGTGTTACACGAGCCCTAGGTAACTGGTACATTGAAGGCCTGAAAGAAACCGGTGATCAAATTGGCCCTTTGAGTGTTGAACCAGAGCTTAAACTGGTCACTTTGACTCAAAAAGACTAGTTTTTGATCATTGGAAGTCATGGAATTTGGGATGTTTTCATAAACCAAAATGCAGTCGATTTTGTCAAGAGAAGATTGCAGGATCACAATGATGTGAAGCGGTGTTGTAAGGAGACGGTGGAGGAAGCAATCAAGGGAGGAGCGGGTGATAATTTGGCGGTGGTGATTGTGTGCTTTCAATCACACCCACCACCCCGTATGGTGGTGCAAAGAGGTAGAGTTAGGAGGAGCACTTCTTGTTGTTACAATGCTTAATCTCAGAAGATTTTCCATTTCAGTTTATGATTCTTTAAATTATATATAGGAAGAGTTTAAGGGGTCGTTGCCGATTCTATTAGAACTAAGGAAATACAGGAAATACACGGAGGGTCTTGGATAGTGATCCTAATGCCTTTGATTCTGCTTGTTTTCTGTTTGCATTAGGGGTTATTTCTATGTTTATTCAAAAGGGTTAGATGTTGTCCCACATTGGTAAGAGTATAAGAAAGGGGAGTTGATTGGCACACTCTTATTTTTTTATCCATACACTCAAATGTACAAATTGGCAAAGCATTATTCAATAAATGTACAACTGGTTAAAGCACGAAATGAAGTGTATGGATAAGAAATAAGAGTGTGCAAATCATTGGCAATAAGAAAGACATGACTTTATAAGTTGACTTTCAGTGACGGAACTTGAACACTTTTATTAGGAGGGTCGAAACATAAGTTTTTACATGTAAAAAAGATTTAAAAATTAACTTGAATAACAAAAGAAAAAATAATTACAAGAACACAAAATGAAACGTGATGTTGTAGTTTCTCTATTTCTTTTATGGATTGGTATTGAAAACTCCACAAAATACCCCTAAATTTTTAGTTATGTTACACTAACAATCCTTGACTCTTTTTTTTGGGGGGGGGGGGGGGCGCTTCCGTTCTCATCTTCTTGTGTAACATCACCATCTCCACCGGTAGCCGACGTTTTTTTTTATTCAATTATTTCTAGGGTTAGGTGATATGTCGGTTTGGGAAAAAATAAGAAGATTTAGGGTTTGGCCTGTGATACCATGTTAGACAATGATAAAACATGTAGGTTATGATTTATTATTGACCACCATTTATAATGACAAAACCCTAATACCCTAAACCCACAAATCGGGCTTAGGCCTATTTATCTACTAACATTATATACCTGTAATAATAAGTATGTAATAATAAGTAGTGGTTTGGTTTGTAGCTTTTTAGAAGCTTGTGAGTGTTCTTAAATGGAATGTGATGGAACTTCACCTTTATCCTTTGTATATTTAAACGTTTTTTGATCTCATACAATTTATCGGAGAAACCCTTTACAAAAAAAAAACACAAAGTAGATATGCTTTAGGTTTATCATTTAAGGACTATTAGTAGATATATGTAAAATAGAAGTGCATAAAAACCATACTTGAAGCTGTAAAACCGAGTGTTAGGGATTTGCCTTACTGTGTTAAACTTGCTATTTTTTTGAAAAAAAATGTAATTTTTAGCAAGACCTTACTAGTTTCATGAGTATACTAGCTATTTGGATAAAAATTAGGTATTTGCCTATTTTGTGAAGTATATTTTTGTCATACTTATTCTATCTATACATTCTCTATATACAATGGCCAAATGAAAACATCTATGTCGATCTTTATATAATTTTTTATAAACATTCATTTACATCGTCGTAAAAAACTATGTTTGAGATGTTATGATCTCAAACTAGGTCTTCATCACTTTACATTAAGTTGGTCTTGTATCTCACTTTACACTTAGAGGTCTTCATCACTTTACGCCATGAGACATCAGGTTGTTAACTTTATAAGCTTTTGGGGTAAATGGACACAACCATTGTTTAATATGATCGTGACCACTGTTTTTTCTCCCGTGAAAAACATAAGGTATGCATTTTTTACAACCTATATCATATTCAAAATGAAACAATTAAAACTAGCTCGCTGATCAAACGGGCTTGAATATAGTCTTAGTATAAATTAAAAAATTAATTACTATGGTGTTGTTGGATAAAAAAATTGAGAATTTGTACATGTTAGTTGCTAACTATGATGCTTTTTGTTGTTAACGTAATTTGTTTATAACCACAAACAGACAAATGACAACTAGACAAAAGTTCCATAAGGAACACACATCCAAAAAAGTACAAACTAATTCATCCGGGCCGTTCATTTCAAAACAAATCCAACAGTTAAGATATAATACAGAGGGGCACTTTAGTAACTTTACACTTTCCCCTAACACCATTCACAGGGTCAACCTATTCTTTTTCATTTCCACCCACCCTCAAACGCACACTCCCTACTGTTATAAACACACCCACCCACCCACCTACCACCGCCGTCGCACCCCACCGCCATCGCACCCCACCGTTGTCATCCACCACCATCGATCGCACCCCCCACCTGTTACAAACACACACACTCCAAATAAACCCTAATCAAACCGCACCGCCGCAACACCAACCGGAGGGGTGGCTTAACGGTCTGCCGATCTCCGCCACTCTTCTCTCCGTATCGAACACCTCTGGCCATGCGAATGCAAAATCGATTTGGTATTGCACAACCTCACATTCACCTTCAAATCAATCATCGGCTCCGCACACACCCACCAACTTGATTCATATAATGGCTCAATGAAAATTATAAATCCTGGAACTTAATTTTGACAAACCCTAAACTTACACATGATTCTAAATGAACAACAAAATGTAGCAACCAAAAGATGAGAGATAGGAGGACGAATTTGAAAGTTGGGTAGAGTGGATTTTCAAAAATTGTTAAGAGTGTGATAAGGGTAATGGGATTCAAAGTTAATTGGTGAAAAGCGATTTCGAAAGAGTTTTGTTGGGGATTTTGATGGTTGTGAGGATGAGATATGAGGGAGAATGGTGGAGTGAGATAAGTTTAACATTGGCGTCGTTTGTATGTGGTTATAGTTCGGGGAAGTTTGATCACGCGTTTGAGGTGTTTAGGCAGATGGGTGAGGTTGGTTAATGAATTCTAAAAGTGGTAAAATACCATAAGATTCTGAAAGAGACTAATGGATTTGCACCACCCACAACTTTTTATTTTGACGAGCATGTCCGTCATGGCAAAACTATTATCGGACTTGCTTGGGAGATGGACTTTGAAAGCTTTATTGATCCCACTCTTGCTCTTGAGAACAGAGATACTCCTGAAGGCTTAACATAAATCACATGTGCAAGTGGGATAGGCTGCCTCGTATTTCTAATATGTTGCCAATTAAATAAATGAAACTTCTTATTTGTTCAGGGAAACATGGAAGGTTTGAGACTACTACAAGAAACAAGAACGCCTCCTTGAAGGCTTCAACGAGATTGAAACCATCAATGAATCTGGATACTTACCTGATATTTACCCAATATGCAGCTTAACAAAGCTCATAATATTGGGGAAATGCTACAAGAAAAGCTTGAGCAGTTGTCTGAAGTTCAGTCACAGACCTGAACACAAAGCCAAAGTCTAGCTGTTGGTTTTTTTTTCTTTTTTCAAGTAAATACTTAAACATGCAAACCAATAAACATGTTAATCTTCATCAATGATCATATGAATTTTCTATTTGATGACTTTGAGCATATCTCTTTAAGCTTTATGAAATGATTACTTTTGAGGGGAAGCGTGTGGTCACGTGGATCAAGCTTTCCTAACATCTTTGTTCATGTTTATCATTAGTTGATTTTCCAATGAACTTCATATTTGGAATGTAAATGAACCTCTTGCAATTCTGTTGCTTCAATTGTATGTGTCTGTTCCTTGACAGATTATTTTTGGGCTTTGTGTATTTGGTTTAAGCTCAATACCTCAACTTTGGATAGTCGTGACAACTAAATCACATGTGATTTGCACTAAATAAAATGTGATATGCTCTAAATCACATGTGATTTTGTACTTAATTTTAACAATTTAATGTATTTTCTTTTTTGCTATAAAGATATTGCTAAAAGAGTTAATTCAGCTAATGATGTGTTATGTTATTTAACTTGTGAAGTTGTTATTAACGAATGTCATTGTATGATTAGGTTTTGGGTACCTTATGTACATACGAGTGATGATTATTGATTGATATGAACGTGTAAATCTTAGGTGCTTTTGTTTAAAAAAAATCATAATTGAAAAAAGAGAAGTTCAAGTCATAAGCCTTCTTCATTGCTTTGTATGTTGTATTTTTATCCAGGTTGATATGCAAATCACATGTGATTAACTACAAATCAAATGTGATTTATTACAAATCATATGTGATTTATCACAAATCACATGTGATTTACCACAAATCACATGTGATTTTGTCAATTATCAAAAGTTAAACATGTCTATGTATATTTTTTTAATTATTATGTTTTTTGTCAATTATCAAATGTTGTACAAATCACATGTGATTCGTACTGAGTTTTATTTACCATGTATATGGATTACATGTGATTCACACGCGAATCACATGTGATTCACACAGAAGAATCTCACAGCAAATTAATAGTTCATACTTCATGTAACAAACCTAATAGTCTACCATTGTCATTTTTATATTAAAACTATTTCTCAAGATAGAATTCCCAGCAGCTGAAGACGGCGTCACAGTTTCTACGTGACGCCGTCACAACGCATCCCACGACGGCGTCACACTTTCCACAACGGCGTCAGAGATCACGACCCAGCCCATTATCTAGAATATTCTCTTTCATGACGGCGTCACGACTAAAACGCAACGCCGTCACATCATTTTTCCTATATAAAACAGCATACCCAAGTTAGGTTTGCGTGCAACTTTAAAATAAAAAAGTTCGTTTAGCAGTTGTTAGGGACGATTTTAGGGCCTAAAAATCCTATTGTACTTCCTCCAACTCATGTTTTAATCAAGTAATGTTTATTTAATCATTCAATATGTCTATGTGTTGTTTGATTCATCTATGTTCTTGCTTTATCTATAACATGCTTGGCTAAACCTTCTATTGTGTTTATTTATGATTGTATGAAACCTAGAATGTAGATCTTAGTGGTGTTGCTTCATGGTGATGGTATGCATGTTGGTCTTAAAAAAACCAGCTTTTCTGTATCGCTGTAGATATGTCTTAAAAACATCTTGTGTTTAAAAGGATACCATCGGGTAACAGTCTCAACTTTCCTTAGCCCCCATATAATAGTTGATCCACTCTTAATATATTTCAAATACATTTAATATACTCTTAGGGGCCTTGTAATAGTCTTTATACTACCTTACTTGTGCGTTGCCTTAACGGAATATTAAATAGACGGCGATTTTGTGTAATTCCGTTCATGACTTAGTGAAATAATTACATAGATCATCACAAGGTGACACAGAACAACCACTAGGAGAAGCAACTAGGAGTAAAACATGATTTTAAATAAACACATCTTTTATTATATTTATTATCACCAGTAAGTTTAGATAATTATTATAGTTAATAGCTAAAAACCAACCAACCCTCAAATATAATGATTTACTTGCTTTCCAAAATGTTTTCATAAAATATAAAAATACAAAAATAATCTTCTTTCAACCCTTAGAATTCTATTAGACCGTGATCAAGCCTTCCCAAACTATTCCCCGAGTGAACGATAACAACCTCCCCCCCCCTCGAGTCTTGCATATACTACTACTACAACGATTAGGTGCTCTGCCTAGGGAGTTGTAAAACTTCGTGTAGAAGTCCTATGACGACCGCATCAAGTTTTTGGTGTCGTTGCTGGGGAATAGTTAGGTATTGATCATAGTTTAGCTTAGTTCTACTCGCTTGAATCCTTTCAAGTGAGACTTAATTTCCGCATATTAGCTTTCTTGTAGTCTATCTCTTCTTTGTGTGTTTGTTCGTAATTCTCATTGACTGTTTCATTCTTCATCATGGAGAATGCGAATCCATCATCGATCTTAGAATCCGTTCCTCAGGAATCCCATGACACTACTCACGTTAAGTTCACGGCCCGAATAAACAAGCTATTAACAATGAGGCAGACTATTGATTCTTTTCTTTTCAAAACCATTAATGAAATGACCAACCAATCTTCCGACTCTGAGATTTTCTGCCCTGAGGAGAGAATCAAGGAACTTGAATTAAGAACGCAACGAAGAAACAAATTTGAGGAAGAATTGTTCAAAAATAGGTTACCTACAGAGAAAGAACTAGCTTACCATAAGGAACTATTAGGAGAACCTCAACCCCCTTTCTCAACCCTAGAGCCCAAGATTAGGAGAGGCGACCCTTAGAGTTTAGAGAATTCCTTGTGTAATCGGCACCGTTTACACGGGCCATGCATACATGGATCTACAATCTCCTGTTAACATCATGTCTCGTGCTTATTATAACAAAATAAAAGAAAAACCCTTTTAAGCACAAAGGAACCCATACCAACCATACAAGTTTTTCAACTTCGTTGGAAGAGCCAAAAACATGCATATATTTATTGGATGCTTCGTTTATGTTGTGGACTTTATGATTCTAGAAGATATGGGAAGCATCATTGATAGCGGGTTAAGTGAAGT